>CAUYQG010201877.1:0-42187 GCA_963574415.1 Tarsius wallacei | reverse complement strand
AAAAATTAGCCGGGTGTGGTAGCGCGCGCCTGTAGTTCCAGCTACTTGGAAGGCTGAGGCGGAAGGATCACCGGAGCCCAGCAGGTCGAGGCTGCGGTGGCCGGGAGCGGCCACTGCACTCCAGTCTGGGCAACAGAGGGAGACTCCAACTCCAAAAAAAAAAAAAAAAAAGGAAAATGTATTATCACCAAATTTTTAACTATGCACTTTTTAACCGTTTTATAACAGCCTCCTTTTTACTGAATAGCTAACCAGTGAATCAATTAATTAATTTAATGACAATTTATTAAATAGCAAGTACAAAGCAGGCCTTGGGTGCATCGTTGCAATGCAAAGAACTTGGTCTCTGCTTCCTAGAGATTTCCAGACAGTCTTGGGTTACATGGATTATGTTATTGTTTCAGCATGTGGATTTTTATTCTTCTAGATAATCTCTTGATTCTACTGATCTCTTCCTTTCACCTTCTTGTTTATGTCATGCCTGTGAAGGAGGAACTCTTACGTGAGTTTTTTCATTTTAGCGTTGAGAAAACCATATAGTCCTACGATATTTGCTTATCAGATTTCTTGTTCTAGGGAATTTTTTGTAGAGCACAGCTGTACTTCTGTGCTGAGAAATTCTATTTACGTTTCGTTATTACTTTCAGCAGGATCATTTCCTTCAAATTTGACAAGAAATAGAATATATATATATATATATATATATATTTTTTTTTTTTTCCTGTGTGTGTTACCCAAAGTGAAATATGCACTGGAAATTGAGGACAGCATTCTGATCAATGTACAATTGATAAAATGTATATATTTAGAGAGCTTAAAACAACACAAAACAAAATCACAGTGCTATGATCATCTTTCCATTCCTTCAATTACTTTCCAGTGGCACTAGATAGGGGGAAAAACTTGCCTATTTTTTTCTAAGATCAATTATTGTCGGTACTGATTTCAGGATCTAAATGCAAATTGTGAGGCAGAAAAAGAGAAGAAGAAGAGAATAACAGAATAAGCTCCATGCCCCTTTGCCTACAAATAATGTTGTTGGGCACAGAGTGATTTTTTTCACCAATTTAAACAACTCAGGAATGATGGCATTCTCAAAAGTAATCATGTGCATGAGAGGGCTGTGGAGAACAGTGGAGACTCTTCAACGGTAGTTCATAAACAGAGACCGTCATCACTGATTAACCTCTACCCATTTGGGCCGTTTTCCAAGGTTGCTTCCTAGATTCACACTGCTCTGGGTAATATACCAAAGCTATAGTCTAGTCTTGAATCTGCTTCAAACTAGGTTACGTCATCGAATTTTTAAAAAATATATATTTAGGGTTCCGTTTAATGAAGGGTGAAGCTACATAATCTCTAAAATACCTTTCAGATTCCTGAATCTAATCTTACTGGCAATTTATTTATGAATTCATGATAACAACATGTATTATTTGAACTCTTCCTCGTCAGCCAGTTCAGCTTACCTGACCTTAAGAGAATTGCCTGGGAGAGGTGTTAGTAAATCTATTAAAATAATACAGAGAAAATACACCTCAGACAAGTTTTCTGGTGACATAATGCATTACTATGAAACTTGATCCTACAACTAGTAGCTTCCAGGCACTAACACCTTATAAACATGGGAAAATACTAAAAAGATAATGCCCTAATTAAACAGTTATAATTTTTTCCACTTTCCAAAGGCTTAGTGAAGCATTAGCATCTTGTTGAAAGCGAGACTATCAATAGCCATACTACCGGAAATAATTTTAGATGTTATTTTTATGTTTTTCTTTCTAAGATGGAAATATTTTCTGTAATGCATTTGGCACATGACAGTTTTAAAATGTATGAGATCATCTCTACCTGGATACCTTGCACGGTGTTCAAAGTCTTACAAGTAATATTTTCCTACACATCTGAAATCCCAATTAATAAACAGTTTAGTACTCAATCCTCAAACCTCTCCCATGATGAAATCACCTCTGCAAGGATTCACATTGCACAATGCCTTAAATGGCCAAACCCGTCATGATGATTACAACACAGCAATGAGCTCTCTATAAATATTAAAAATTATCTAACTCTCACAGATGTTCGTTCTGCTTATTATATGTAAACTTTCTGGATCAAATGTTCAATAGGAATATGTTAGTATCCACCAAAGATTGGTTTTGGCAGGGTATATGTTGATATCAGCAGGAAATAAATAGGAAAACATTAAAAGGTATGAAACTTTAAAACAATAGCTTAAAGGTATTTTATAAACTACAGATGGCTTAAACCCATTTAAGTGAATATTTGCTCTGGGATGAGAAACAATCAGAACTGAGGAAAAAAAGGAAATCATTTGAAAATAATGCCTCCCCTGCAATATGTGGTAATTAAAGCAGAGATAAGTAAAACGAAAATTGGCTCTTATTAGCTCTCCCCATATTATAGGGGAGATGAAGTGTGCTAGAATATACGAGCACAAAGTCAGGATAAAAAAAGGAAAAAGATTCAAAGTCGTCATCTTAACTCTTAGAATTACGTGACATGGGATCTCTTTATTAATGTGATGCCAAATCACACACCACAACACTCAAATACACACAATTGCCACATACATCCACAGAGCAGTTTTGACTCTTCCTTTTCTAAGAATTACCATGACTGGCCATGAAAACAAAAACAAAAAAAGGAAAAAGAACAAAAGGAGAATGAATAAAAACAAAACTCGGTTTTAAGGCAGATGGAAGCTGAAGGTCCGACAAGTTAATTCTGCCAGCTTCAACAATTTTTCTCCTCCAGAAATGCTTCTGGAGTTGGGCAAATCACCCCCCATCTCCCTCCTCTATTGCTTAAGGAGCAGATCAAAATCAAGTGCGGCTTCTCCACCTTGGGCTGTGATCTCATTAGCGCTTGGAAGTTGAGCGGCGCAGAGCGCGTTGTCCAGGCACAGATGGGAGATGACGGCAGAAGACAGGCGAAGGAGAGACTGGGGGCCGTTCATTGATGTTCTCTTCATTCACAATTGAACCTGTGCACTTGCATGATGCTAAAAGGTGCCCTGGCTTCGGGGATTGTCTCTGGAATATGACATTAAACTCTGTTCCCTAGCATCCCTGTGCAATTTTTAAAAAGTAGTTAAGGGAGTCTGGACTCCCTATGGTAAAATTCCTTCGAGTTCTATGTTGTAGTCACACATCCTTGACTTAAAACACATCAAGTTCTCTTTTTATCCCTGTAATAAGCCTGAGCCTTAAGCACGGCCTCAGAATGTCTCAAAATGAAGGGCTGTCCGTAATAATACATAAAGCAACTTATTGAAATATGCAAAGGGTGCCAAAAATGTATACACATTTTAAGAAAAAAAAAAAGATCGCATTAAAATTGTAATGCTCAACATACACCAATCCCAAAACATGAATCCAAGTCACATTTGACTTCTGCAATTACAAGAGGTGTTCAAAGTGGTTACCATCAGCATCCAGACACTTCTGATTACAGCGAACTAAAAGTAATACATAGATAACATCTCATACAGTGTGTGTACATTTTTTGGCAACCCCGGCGTTATGCTAGATAGATGCCTTCGATGGCACAGAAAGACAAGGTACTGTGAAGTATCTAATGATGTGAAAACAAATGCAGCTATGATAGAGCAACAGGTTTTACAGGTTATTGCAATGTTGACTTCATATACTGTGTGCAGGCATTATATATAATTTTTTGCATCAAGAACTAAAGTAAGTTTCATACCAGAAACAATGTTATAGTCCTCCGAGAACAACCTTAATAATTCCACATCTGAATCATAATGTGTGCTACCCCTTTCATCGTAGGGGCCATCCTCTTGCTATGGAAGGTAATCCCCTTCTCCAAAAAAAAACACTCTTCTTGAGATTGAGTCCATTTCATCTTTGATTATTTCTCTTAATCAAGTCGTCACTGAGGATTCTCCACATTTTCAACTGTGTGTTATGATGGAAAGGTGGACCACATATTTTCACATCTAGATTCTAATCCTATTTCTGTCACCGAACTTCTTTGAGTTTTACTTTCTCATTCGTTTTTTTTAAAAAAAATAAGGGCTACACACCTTTTCTGGTTGCCTTCTTGGGCTAAAATTAAGTAGCGCTCACCCCTTCATACGAATCTTAAAATATTGCATGAATATGCAATATTTCCCTTTTTGGAGTTGGTGAGCAAAAGAGATGTCCTGGTTTTGAAACATGTAATGAAAGGAGATTTATTTAGACATCAACTTCCCAGCAATATTGGTGTGTTGTGAGCACAGGAGACCGTTGACCAAACACCGCACAGAATTCTGAAACTGCTCTGATACAAATTTAATAGATTAGGAAACGGCTCTTCATAAAACCTTCATGAAACCCTGGGAACCAAGGAGAACTCAGGAAACTCAGGGAAGGGAGGACACAAAAAAAGGATGGGCAGAGGTAAATAAATCAGAAGGAGGCAACCAGAGCCTCTTCCCTTTTCAGTTGGTGGAGAAACCACACTCACCACAGTCAAGTTGAAGTCTACCCGGGCCAAGGAGCCATTAGGAAGTTTTCAGAAACAGAAGCCGAAGAGAAGAAGGCAAAGAAGGAAGAGAAGGAGGCAGAGAAAAGCAAACACGGACGCAGATAACGTTCTGGGAGATAGTCAACTCATTTTATTGCTTAGGGATCAAAAAGGAGATGCCTCAAATCAAATCAAGTCAAGCAGTAGATGTGGGATTTCAATTTTTACAGGTTGATTAGATTCTATTTTCACTGAACCCTGTGGACTGTCTGAGAGGACTTGAAACTCCTTTCAGTGCTTTGCAAAATTTTTCTACATGCAAATTTTTTGCAAAGGGATTTCTCTGTATATTAGCCACCAACAATAGCATGGAGAGGACCGATGCCACAATAGATACCGAGTCAAGGGCTTGAGGCTCATTTGTGATTCTCCAGCCCCCAGACCATCTGAGCAAAAGGAAACCCCCCATCAACAGTCATATGCTGTTCAGCAGCGTGTACTCTTCCAAGACTTTACTTCCTAAAGGGTAAATATTCCTCCCAGCTTTTTAATCCCTTAACGCCATGTGCACAACACAAAGAACAAGTGGTTCTGGCCCAGTGAATACTTGGCAGACCTGATGTATCAAGAGGGACAGAAACTGAACAAGGAAATGCAAACCACCGCCCCAATTGAGTTCTTGGGTGAAAGAAGGCACATGACTACCGAGAGCCTGGGCACCTGTAGGAGGTGTGAGATATCAAGTGCTCTAAGTCTCTCTCGTCAAAGGGTCTAACAAGCAGATATATGAAAGGTCCTTCCTTTTCCCGATTGCATGCTTCCTACTCTGAACTGTGTGGTGTTTATTAAAATTGTCATATTGCTAGGCACTCAGCGTAGCTGTGAGATCAGAGAAACATGTAAGTCTAATGCAACAGAGGGAAATCAATTTCTCTTGGGCTCTACTCTATTTAAACCACGTTAATGCGAGTGGGAAAAAGCCAGGCATTGGCAGACTTAGGATTCCAAGCTGGTGAGCCTGTAAAGGAAGGAAGCTTTTGTGTGCCACGTTGTGAATTATTATGCCGAGACTCAGGTGGATATGCAGAAGTGAGAGGTCCATGCTCTTGGGTTTTCATTTCCAAAATGACTTTGTTGAGGTCTTTTCAATTTAATCCTAGAAATAAACAACTGCTGAGAGTCAGTGGTGATGGGAAGTAGGAAGACCTCACTAAGCTTTTTCTGAAGAGGCTGGGTCCCCAAGCCCTTCAGGATTTAAAGAGGAGGCTAAGGGTTTTAATTGGATTTGAAACTGTATTAGTAGTCAGGAAAGGTTTGGGGTGCACTGTGTCAGTTCTGCAAACCCAGCAGGCAGCTGTGTTTCAAAGCTGACCTTTATCAGATGGCGATGTGTTTATTCCAGCCTGTCACAGAGAAGAAATAAGAAAACACCGTTACCAGGCCATGCAATCTTGGTTATTTAAAAAACAATAACAAAAGCTATTCTGCTTAATTGGCTAAACTCCCAAACGAAGGAATCAGGGCAACATTCCACAGGGGTAAGGGAGGAATGCCAATCAGTTGCGAAAGAACTAAAGCCAAAAGCACCTTGCACGGGAACGGATGAGCAGAAACTTGAGCTAAGATAAAACAAAAGCGAGAAATTTGAAATAGGTGGCAAGCAGGACTTAATTATTCTACAAAATTCAGGGCAGAACTCCGACAGTGGTCTATTTAACCACCCCCCCTTCCTTCCCCCCATTCCTCATCAAGACATTTTCCAGGTATCAAAAACTCCAGCACGTTCAGAGACTTGGCTCCAAGGTTAAGAAGGAAATGCTGCACTGTACTTTTATATAATAAAGTTCAGCTATATCTCAAACTCTATTTCCTTTTTAATTACAATTTTCTTACCTGAGCCTCAAGTGATTCTAATGTTACCATTAACCCTGGAGGCCCGAGTTATTTTATGTTCAGCGACAAGTATTGGAAGTGCAGTTTCCACATGGGCAATTTCTCCCCTCCGTGAACTTTAACCAAGTGGATAGCGTCGGACCAAAGTTCCTAGTTACTCATGTCCTATAGAGAGACAAGTGCCCTAGGGAAGGCTTAGAAATTTGAAATAAACTGAAGAATGATATTGCTTCTGAAATATTTGGGCACAGCGGAATTAAACAACAGACAGTCGAATTTTAAAGTGAGGATGTTCTGAAATTAGGGTTTTTATAAAAAGATGCCTTCGTGCCTGTTTTAAATTTTAAACTGTCATTTTAGCAAAAATTTATTTGAAAAGCATTCCTAAGGAGTATTAAGAAAAAATGGGGACTCACCTATTGGGGGAAATTCACATATTTAAAAAAGAATTATTTATAAACTTTAAGGATATTGGTTAACGATGATCTCTAATTTTATGCTTTATGGCCGGAATGGCAAAAATGTAGCACAAATACATCCATCCCAAGCCTTTATCCACGGCAAATATTGTTCATCTATCACAACACTGTTTCCATGTGCTAGCTGGATCATCAAAAGAATTTTCCTTTTTTTCCTGGGCACACAGCTAGACTTCACTTCCCAACCTTCCTCTGGCTAGGAATGCCCATGTGACAGGCTTAACTGTCAGAATGTAGCAGGAAGGATGTGCACTCTGTTCAGACATGGTCCCCAAGGTACCGCTTCCTGCTGGTTGGAGTGAAGATGATTCCCAAAGAGGCCACATTTATTACAGAAATTGTTCCTGGAAGGCAGTGCTGCTGTAACAAAACAAAACAAAAAAGCAGTCAAGCAGCAGGTGGTACTAAAGTTGATCATCTGAGACTGGAAAACCGCGATTCTTGTGGGACAATGAAAACATCTGGAGCATTGTTTTCTTGGGTAACTTGAAAGCCTGCCTTACCTCTTGGGTGACAACTGTAGGGGAAGAGACTGGAAAGAGACGCCGCAGTGTGTCCACTCCTGGCTACTCTTAGCAGGCTTTTCAAAAAGGTGAGTCCACTCCTGGCTACTCTTAGCAGGCTTTTCAAAAAGGTGATGAGAATAGAAATGGATTGTTGGAGATCAAGGACCTGAGAGGTTTTGAAACCCAACGACGCCTGCACCCCCTATGGTAAATCCTAAGGCTGAAAAGTCTCCGGCAACAAAAACGGAGTTTCACTTCTCAGGTAAACAAAGTGATTCAACTTTTCCTGCAAGGTCATGTTAAGACTGTTAACTTGCCAAGCCCATGGTTTCAGGTAGTCTCAAGGTAGATTCTTGTAGTGAAACTGAAAGAGAAAGGAAGAGGAGAGACAGAGAAAGAGCGACAGAGACAAAGTGAGAGACAGATAGAGAGAGACACACACAGAGAGAGAGAGAAGGGGGAAATGGAGGGCAGAACCTTGTTTGAGCTGCTACCTAGTCTCAATCCCTAATCTCCATGCCCTAGAAAGTTTTTTCTCTTTTTTCTTTTTTTCTGTTTTCTTTTTTTGAGTTGGAGTCTTACTCCGTCACCCAGGCTGGAGTGCAGTGGCACACTCACGGCCACACCCACATCTACCTGCTGGACTCGGGTGATCCTTCCGCCTCAGCCTTCCAAGTAGCTGGAATCACAGGCACGCACCACCACACCCAGCTAATTTTTTGATTTATCGTAGAGAAGAGGTTTCCCCAAACTGCCCAGGCTGGTCTCGAATCCTCTTGCCTCCCCCTCCCTAAGTCCTGAGATGACAGGTACGAACCACAGAGCCCGGCTGAAAGGTTTTTTTTCTCATTTTGGCAGACAACAGTGGTCTTCCTTCTAAAATCCAAGACCGTTCATTTCCTACAATATATTTAGCAGTCGTATTTGGTTTCTTAGGTTTAAACTTACAGACCACGTGCATTATCTTTCGGACTAGGTATGAGGTAAACGTCTAGACGTAGACTGCTTTCCCCTTTACCTGAATTGTTTGTTTCCCCCTTTCTCGGCAGCCTATGGCCAAGGCTAGTCTCTGATGGGCCTGCACACATTCCCCGTAATGAGCTATGGGCAGCAGGAGAACTGAAGGGTCACAGGATGCAGGTCACCGAGCAACCTAAAGATAACGTATTCATCACTCATAGTCCATGTGATTGTAAACACTATATACGAACTTGAATAATTAACTTGCTTGATTATAAAGCTGTTGTACTGTCCCCGGGCACAGATTCTTTCTTTTTTTTTTGAGTTGAAATCTCACTGTCACCCAGACTGGAGTGCAGTGGCCGCTCCCAGCTACCACAGCCTCGACCTGCTGGGCTCCGGCGATCCTTCTGCATCAGCCTCCCGAGTAGCTGGAACTACAGGTGCGCGCTACCACGCCTGGCTAATCTTTGATTTATTATAGAGATGAGGTCCCGCCACGTTGCCCAGGCGGGTCTCGAACCCGCAGGCTCAGGCAATCCACTCACCTCAGCCTCCCAAAGGCACGGGATTACAGGCTGAGCCACCAAGCCGGGCTAGATTCTTCTTAACCGACCCACCACCATCGCCGACGGGACCCCTCCTGTGAGACTAATAAACTAGTGTCTCTCCCTGCTGGACCTCTAGGTAACTTCTTTGGAATGGGTAAAGAGACTTGCACTCAAGCTCTTTCTGATTTGGAGCTGCTGAGTTATACTAGGTGAAGTCACTTAAATTGGGACCTGTATCTTATATGTCTTTTGAGCCTCTACAGCTCCCAAAAAAGTACTCTGAATAAAGCTCAATATAGTTCTGATGCATTGATAAATTACCAGTGCATCCACACATCCTCTGCTTTGTTTCTCTTTGCTGTAATTAGTAACTGATTTGATCCTACCACCTACTTCTTAGGATTTCTAGAGCTCCATGGCTAAAATACATGTATGTCTCTGCCCTCAGTTTACAGCTTTCTAAGTTCCACACCTAGTTCTGCAATTACAGTTCTATCATTTCAGGCCCAGGTAAGTCATCTTTTCTATTCAGAACAACAGACCTTGAGAGTCAATCTAAAGTCAAATTCCCACTTCCCTCTCCTCTTATTTTCTTCCTGTCTTCCTTCCTCCTGTTTTTTTCCTTCTTCCCCCTTCTTCTTTTCCTCGATTCCTCTTATTTTTCTACATTCCCTCTTTTCTTCTTCTTTTGATTTTCTATATAAATGAAAAAATATGCATCACAAAAATCATGGAGTGCTTGACCAGCATTACATTGTAATTAGCTAAGACGCAAGTCTTCCAATTCCCTGCTAAGTATTCCTTTTGCTATACCCTGTATGCATCTGTTAACACACACCCAAAACCCAAAGAGGTAAATGCTTTTAAGTGTAAACGTTTGACTTTCTTTCTGGAAATTGGGAGATAAATTTTGCCTTTTTATCTATTCTCTTATGTGTGAATCTAATATATCATGATCACTCGTATATTACAATGCTGTTAATGTATACAATGTATAATGAACAAATCAGGGTAATTTGGGTGTCCATCCCTCAAACGTTGATTTCATTGTGTTGGAAACATTTCAAATCTTTCCTTCTAGCTATTTTGAAATATACAATAGATTATTGTTGACTATAGTCACCCTACCGTGTTATCCAACACTAGAACTTATTCCTTCTATATAACTGTACATTTGTACCCATTAACCAACTTCTCTCCATACCCCTTGTCCATCCTTTCCAGCCTCTGGCATTCACCCTTCTACTCTCTGCCTCCATAAGATCCACTCAGGTCAAGGTCTCACTCTGTTGCCCAAGCTGGAGTGACGTGGCACAATCATGGCTCACCACAGCTTCAACTCTCTGTGCTCGGGAGATATTTCTACCCCAGTCTCGTGAATAGCTGGGAATACTGGTACTACACCCAGTTACATTTTAAGTATTTTTGGTAGAGATGAGTTCTCACTAAGCTGCCAGGCTGGTCTCAAGCTCCTTGGTTCAAGTAATCCTATCTTGACCTCCCATAATTCTGAGATTACAGGTGTGAGCCACCGTGTCCAGCCAGAATTTTCATCCTAGAAAAGGATAACAGTGTATTCATATTCAGCATTGATGTGAGGCTTAAATAAATTGATACACCTAAGGTGTGTAAAACAGGGCCTGGAACACTGTGTGTCCTATGTGGAATTTTGCTATTATTATTTTCTAGTTTGATTAGTTTATTTTAATTTCAGATTTCATATTTTAATCTCTTAAGAGCTCTCTCATGCTCTTTGATTTTTTGATAACATCCACTTCATGTTTTATGAACGCGATAATATATAATATATAATTATTATGTATATTATATGCTATAAAAAGAACATAATTAATTTTTTAAAATTGCTTGCTGCTATGAATTAACTGTTTCCTTTGAGACAACCTTTTTTTCATGGTTTGTTCATACGGTGTCTCTCTTCCATGTCGCTTGCTCTCCTTGTATGTTAGTAATCTTGGTTTCCAGTTCATCTTGACAACAGAAGGACTTACAGCTGCAGCTGAAATGAGTTTCCTCTGCTTTTCCCTAGGTAGGTCTCTTGCCTGAGTAGGAAATTCTGCCTGGACTCTGTAAGTGAAAGGATGCAGTGGGGCCTGTGCATGTACTGGTGGGCATTTCTTTGAGAAGAGCAGGTAGTGGGGGTCAGATGCATTGCCAAGCCACCACCAAAGTGAGAAGGCATTTATTGCTGGGCGTTATTGGTCAGTCTGTGTGCCTAGTCTTTCCCCAGACGGTGTAGTGGGGTAAATGCCATCTTCGCTCTTGGTGGGAGTGAGAAGCTAGTCCAGTGGATGGTAGCTCTGCCCTATGGGCTTGCCTCTTTCATAGCTGGTGTCTCATCCACAGGTATTTTCTCTGGAGTTCTTTCTGATGGAATGATCTCAACTTATTCTGGAAAATCTGTATTGAACTTTAGGCTAAGACTGATTCCTATCCAATTTTGGTCTTTCACAAATGTGGCCAAGTATTCATATTCTATTTATTGTTGTGATTTTATTTTACTTTATAATTCTAGATTTTAATTCTAATTATTCTCAATAGAGACAGGAGGCAAATGTATTTGCTTAGTCTACATCAAGTATTATTTTCATTGACGCCTGTAAAAGAACAAAATGAAGTTGAAAAAAATAAATGCCAGTGTGCATATATATAAATATCTACCGACATTATATATATTTATATATATTTGCCATTGTAACCATGCTAACAATAGGAAGCAGAATTAAATATATATTTTCTCTTTACCATGACTGACTATCCTGTCACTGATATTTAGTGATATAACATTTCTACTGTGTGTGTGTGTGTATTAGAGACCATAGGTGTCTAATTTGATTTTTAATTTTCAACTTAAGTTTATTTGTGCTATTTTAAAATAAAAATTTAGTCTTTAAATTCTAATAACAATGCTAACAATAATTGTTTGACATTAAACTTTATAAATTCCTCTAATACAGAATATTATATTTTATCCTATGAGATACTTAGGGCAATTGCTGTAGTCAAGCAAAAAATATATGTGAAGTATAATTTTGAAACTATAAAACACTATGCAAAATTGCAAGATATTACTTTAGATCCTACATGTATTTATTATATACCCTATGTTTAGAAAGTACATTATATGACCAAATAATATATCATAATTTTTGTTCTAGACCAAACTTCTCCTAAAATAATTGATTTGAAAATAGATACGAGGCTGGGCACTTTGGGAGGCTGAGGTGAGAGGATTGCCTGAACCCACAGGTCTAATACCAGCCTGAGCAACTTGGCAAGACCTCATCTCTACAATAAATCAAAAAATTAGCCAGATGTGGTGGTGCATGCCTGTGGTCCCAGCTACTTGGAAGGCAGAGGTGGAAGAATCACCTGAGCCCAGCAGGTTGAGGCTGCGATGGCCATGAGCGTGCCACTGCACTCCAGCCTGGGCACAAAGTGAGACTCCCACTCAAAAAAAAAAAAAAAAGATACTAACTAGAATGCTAGATGGGTTAGAAATCAAAGGGACCAACTTTGATGTCAGCATCAAATATTGCTCTTCAATATTCCACAGATGGAAAGGCAGCAGTTTCGTGCGGGGCGGGGCGCGGAGGGGCAAAAGGTGAAGCCAGATACTCAAGGTCAAGGACTTAGGAGTGATGCAGTCCTGCAACGGCAGGTCCCAAACGACAAACGACCTGCTTTTCCCCCAAAACCTCCCAGAAAACCTAAGACATTGCATTTCTCACAGTACTCCAGATTTCAGAATCTTGTAGGCCGAGGTACAAACAAGGACAAGGATGAGAAGGCTGCACAAGTGTATGGCAAGTGTCCCAAAACCCGAGGGAAACAAGATCCGAGGCATCCTCATCAGTGATGCAACAAAGGCCGTTGTTCCTCCAGCCTTTCGGGGTTGCACACAGCTTTCCAAGGCTGCCATGATTACAGCCGAGCTGTGGCACCGAGCTCTGTGGCTTGCAGCACTTTCCGCTGGCGTGTAATAGAATACTGGAGCGCTATTGTATTTTTAAAGGCAATTAATATTTTATTATGCACAGACTTTTATTTGCGCCATTTGGATTCCTCTTCTCTAATTAAATCTTGTGATTTACACAAACAGAACTGCTGTTCTTTAAACTCTGCAAATTATCAAAATTAACAAATACTTGTTAAAAGGAAGCAAAAGCAGCCAAGGGTCCTATTTTTGTGACAGAAACAACTGGAGGCAACGGAGTGGATTGATAGTGTCTCTTATTTGAGCAGGGCAATGTGGCAATTACATGTAAAATACCTTAGTTAAGGAGGACTGATAGAAATTCCAGCTGCCTAGGAGAGAAAGGTTAATTCTTTAAATAAATAAAGCCCGAGTATTTTATGTGTCCATGTAGGATTTTTGCTTCATGACCTGTGTGCAGCATTTTGTGTTACGGGATTTATAAATCAAGAGTATGGTTTCAAGTGTGCATTCCCTCAACTCTGCCTTCGTGGAATGTATCCTGGGGCCAAATGTATGGTTTTCAGAGGGAGCAGGGGGACTCTAAGCTTAGATGCCCACTAGGAAACTATAACTCGCTCCCCTTTTTGCCCCTCCATGAGCAGATTCTAAACACATCTCAGCTGGATAAGTATGATCCTCAACCCCTGGCCACATATGGAGTAAAGAAGGGTACCCTTTAGAGAAAAAAATGAAAGTCTCTCTTCATTTCTGGAAAGACAACAGACAGGGACTGAGTGGAGGGCAGGAAGAAGAAGATAGGACCAGAACAAGAAATAATCCGCATTCCAATTAAGCTAGAGACTCTTATGAAAGCTTCCCTGGGCACCCTCTGCAGTCTCTTTGAAAGGCATTACCCCAGGGTCTCTATCTGGGGAAGCAAGGGTGGAGCCAAGGAACTCACTTTTCTTTATGGCTTTTTTTCACCCCTGGCAAAATGCACATTCAGCCCAGTAAATCGAATAAAAGGCAGTGGGTTCAACATACAGAAGTTCACTTTTCAGACAACATTTCAGGAAAGCGTTTAGCCCATATTGCAGGTCTGCTATTTCTATTCTTATTTTTGCATAGATTTTCCTCTTCATTCAATTAGTAAGTCATATGTTTTATTCTTTGTGAGCTAGTAGATTGTTAGAGGAAAACTCTGACATGAAATTTTTATAAGAATAACTGAATGCCTACCTAAGTGAACACACATTCTCCATTTAAGCATATTCTAGATGACTTTATTGTAAACCTTATTGATAACATGAGTTAGGATTCCTTTCTGACAAGGGCCTTGAAATGCTTTTGAAATATAAGAAAACACACAAATGCACACTATGCACTCAACTTTATAAATTTAGATACAGAAAACCCCCAATTTACAAACATCCCAAATAAAAAGCAATACTCAAGTTAGAAATAAGTACAAGCAAACAACACCACACAATTTTCTTTTGGGGGGGCGGTTAGAGTTTCACTCTGTCATCCAGGCTGGAGTGCAGGCACTCACAGTCACTGCAGCCTCGACCTGCTGTGTTCAGGCGATCCTTCTGCCTCAGTCTTCCAAGTAGCTGGAACTACAGACGCACGCCATCACGCCCAGCTAATTTTTGTGATTTACTGTAGAGACGAGTTCTCACCAAGTTGCCCAGGCTGGTCTTGAACCCCCAGGCTCAGGCAATCCTCTTGCCTCGGCCTCCCAAAGTGCTGGGATTACAGGCTGAGACACCACGCCCGACTAACACACAAGTTTTTAATCTTACTAGTTGACTACTCCCTGATGTTCCTACTACCGTTATGGAATCATTATGAAAAAAATCTTTATTTTTTCAGAGAAGCTCCATGCTTTGGACCTGAAAAAGCTTACTCTGTAAGGTCTCGTGAAGTGGGAATGCATGTGTATAGCAAGGAAAACATCTATCTCAAACTATTCTCCAGAATTAACAATGTGCCCACAAAGTAACAGAACATTCTTATCCTTTTCCTCATTTTCTTTCTTTTCATCCTATTCTCCTTCTTCTTTTCCTTAAATGAGGTTTCCAATCAAGAACTAAGTCATATGGTGTCAATAAGATCTTTCAGTTCATTTTTAGTACAAGTGGTATTTGAGGATGAGCCCCCAAAACTTAACTACCATTGAAACTTTGTTCCTATGAGTATATATGTTCTAACATACAGCTGAAAATAGTCACACTCAGTATCATTTGCTCACGAGGACACCAACACTAAAAATAACACTTAATATTTAGTGGATACTCATTATATGTCAAGATCAGTACTAAATGATTTAGTGCATTATTCCATTTTATCCTCACAGCATCCTAATTTATAAAGAACTCTTTTATACAAATGAGGAGAGTAAAGTGTCAAGAATTTAGCCCTGTGCTCAAAGCCACGCAAAGGCTGAGTAGAAAAGTCAAGCATTTAAGAATATGAACATAGGTCTCTCTGATTTCAAAGCTAGTGCTGTTTAACACTGAATCTACAATAAAATACCTAGATGAAGTTGAGATTGTTTATACATGTATAAAGTGAAAAAAAAAAGGTTAATGGAGTTTTTAAGAATGTATCTATCATCGGGAACATAATTGTTAACCTTAATTCTTTTACTGTTATAATGAATCACGTAATTTATTTTGCCACAAAAAATACGAAGATCAAATTGGCAAATGTGTAGAAAAAGCTGAGTTTTCTGTATGGCTTTTGTCTGTGGATTAGTTCTCAAACTGTGTAGTCAATCATTTAAAACATAGGGTTACAATGGTGTGACAAAACTAAAAACAGTCATTTTATCTGATAATATTAGTGGATGTTTGTTGGGGAAACACATTTTGTGGGGACTGCAACACAAGAAGAGGCCCCTTTGAGAGGCTATGAGTCACTCTTTATGCTTAGTCTATCGTATCTCCTTAACAAATGTGTTGATTAAATAAATGATGACAGCATCTTTGACGATGGCAAGGACAACTCAGCAATACAACAATAATCCAAGTTTAATAAATGAGTTCTGCTATTTACACTGCTACTTAAAGGTAATAGGATAACAGCTTAAAAATGATCAATTAACAACTAGTCATAGTAAAACAATTTCGTCAGTACAACTGAATAAAATTTGAAAAGAAAATGTGATTGCCTTTTCTACTTTAGTCACAGTTCTCAGAAGAAACTATTTCTTCAGGTCAAGGTTTTGGGGCTTGGGTTTTTTTTTTTTTGTAGTTACCTTCATAATTCCACAAGATATACCTGTTTCTTAGATATGAGTTCTGACATTTTGACATTTTGTGCTAAAGAACAGCACTAAGTAAGCTGCCTATATTATCTCATTTAGTGGTCCTCAGAGTAAATACTGATTATGTTAGTCCATCATGATAAGTCTATTCTTCTTGCCATTGATTGACTTTATATGACATAATTCTGGCAAAGCTATTTAAAGAAGTCTGCTCAGGGTCTTTTGGGGAAAACGTTCCTCATTCTTTAAAAGAGAAACGGTAAAGGACAATCTCTTTGCCAGTGGTCACTCTTGTGACATGGATATGATACCTGATTATGCTGCAGCCATCTGTGAGGGGGGTGGAGCCTAGGATGGCAAGGGGAGAAGAAAAAGTGGGAGTCTTTGAAGAGGTGAGGCATTAAAATAACGAACATGTCCCCACAGTTAACAAAGCCATGTCTGAACATGTTCTAGAAAGCTGAATTTCCTTTTCACTTACAATCACCAAAACACAGGCCTCATATTACTCAGAAGGTAATACAGTATAGTCAAAAAGACCCAAACACTGGTGCTAACAACCTAAATTCAAATATTCAGATTTAAAACCCGATACTCAAATATTTATTTTCCATTATTTCATCTGTGTCATATGAATATTAAGCCACTTCTATTTAGCATCTGAGAATCTATGGCTTAGGATGCAACTTTTAGCTTGGAAATAATTAGGAAGTTACAAATTAGCTGCCTAGTGTTACCAGCAAGAGAGTATGTGTTAGAAAAGCCATAGACTTAGAATCCGGAAGTCTTATCTTCATGTTTGAGACCCAACTTTTACTTGATGGAATTTTCATGAAAACAATAAATGAACTTCCTAAACTTTCAATGTTTCCATATATATAAAGCAATGTTTATAATGAATATATATTATAGGCTCAAACGGGCTAATGTAAATAAAATTGTTTAATGAAATTTCATTCATTCACTAAAAAATTTTTATAAATTGTCTATTATATGTGTTAGGAATTGTCTTAGGCTCTAGACAAGCAACAATGAACAAAACACAATAGGCATAAATGAATTCATTTATGGACCCATGATCAATTCTAATTTGGTTTACAGGTTTTAAAAGCACCATAGACCATTTAATCATGAGACCATTGTACAGAAGAACATATATTCTGGGCTGTTGGAAGTACTTGACCACAGAGATCAGGAATTAGAATAGACATTTTGTTAATCTATGATGGTCTATACTTGTTTAATTGAATTATGTTATAGTTGCACGAGATTTTTGATACGTCCGCTGTATTCTCATTTCTCTTTGCTACCAACAGTATACATTTTAGACACTGCTTATATCAGTGTCTTTAATGCAAAGCATTTGGTGGCGAGGTGAGCTCATATTACCATGGTGGCTCTTAACCGCCATTCACTAAGATTGCATTGTCTGGCTTCCTGATGCTGCAAACCTCTTTTCAACTTAATCTCACTCCTCTCTGAGGCCTACCAGGAAACTCTATATTTGCCCATTTTGTTCTTGCTCTAAATTGACAGAAAGATCCTTCAGTAGAACCACACGGGGAAAACGTTTAGTCAGCTTTCAATATGTTCCCAGTTTTATGAGTCCTTTAACACTGCTTCTCTCGAACAACTCCAGCTCGGATTTCAGAATTGTTTCCTATTGCCAGGGCTTCCATGTATAGTTGTGAAAGTTCATCCTTGATCAGCAGACTGCTAGCCAAGGGAGTAGTGAGGCTGAAAGCCAGCCCAGTCCTGTGTTCAGCCAGTCTCGAACCCAAGGCATGAATTCAGTTCCTCACCAGGACTCCTAATACTGTTTCTTAGAATATTTCTACTTGCATATGACAGTATAAGCAGAATAAAATATATAGATTTTTGTAATAGGTGGCTCAACACTTTTCTGATCAAATTTGTAAAAATAATTATACACATGCCTATGTCTTCCCCATCTTCCTCTTTTCCTTTCTTTCTTTCTCCCCCTCCCACCTTCTTCAATTTCAAGATAGAGAGGAGAGGTAAAAAACATTACATGGGAGCTGGGTAATGAACTGGATTTAAGCCTTGGGTTTAAGATAGAAGAGATTACTCAGCCTCCGCAATAGCTGGGGATATAGGGATCAGGTTGGGATTGAACTATGCTTACTGGTACAAATAATTACAGACATTCCATAAATTCAGTAACTGAATTTATCAGGATTCAGAGGCAGTTCAATGTGGCCCGCATGTGGCATGAGGTCTGGACAGCTAGTAACGCGACCCCACAAAAATCTTTTAACATCATGTGTTTCTTAGCACTTATTTTCTTTGTGACCCCAGGCGTAACTCCATTTTTGAAGTTCACAATCACACCTTATTCATGACATTGCTTTTTGGCAGCACATACATTTGTGAGCAGTTGTTTTCAATTATGAAACCTACAAAGAGCAAAGTTTGAACAAACATTTCTGACGAGCACCTTGAGAACTAAGAATTGCGACCACTTCCATCGAACCAGATATTGATAGACTAGTTTGACAAAAGTGAAGTCAAATTTTCCAGTAGTTTTATATTGTTTTCATTTTTCTAAACTTTATCCTAAAAATATTTTTTAAACTAAAAGAAATCTTATTATGTTTATACACTAGCTATATTATATAATTCATGTGTGACCCATGATAACTCAATGTGGCCCAGGGAAGCCAGAAGGCTGTACATCTCTTGTGCCAACTGAAGCCTTTCCTCTGCCTTGGCTGAACTGGCCTCAGAGAGCAGGGAATGTGCTGTCCGGGGCACAGCAAGAACTGTGGGACCACATCCCTACTTATCATATTGATTTGCAGACAACTTTCCTCTCTGCCTTTGCTTGATGACTTGGGGGTGGCAGAGATCATAATAAACTAAATATACGTAGATGTCTACTCAGCCTTTGCATGCACCTAGAATTCTTGAGTTGACTTGAGAAAGAGTGGATCAATATGCAAATGAAGGGTCATTCTCAGGAAGCCCTTACCACCAGTGAATTTAAAAGATAAAGAATGTGGGTTAATCTTTTCGGAATATTTGTCATAATTAGCATCCTCTGGGACCTGAGGTAGAATTACAAGGACATATGCCAGCACACAGAGTCATGATCAGCCAGTGACAAGGGTCCTTAGGTGCAGTCTAAGTGAAGAGTTGCTGTTAGCCTGTATCCTGAATCCCCAAAATGTCACAGGATAGCGATGAAATCGGTATTAGTAAAATGAACGAGCATGTTAACAGCTTTACAAGTACTGTAAAGTGATGAGTACTTTATATTCATCTCGTGGCGTTCTGGTCATACCCCTATGAGGTGGATACACCGTATCCTTATGCAATTTGAGAGCTAAGTCAACTGAAGCTGAGGGAGGTTAAGTAAGTAGCTGGAATTGTATAGCTAGGACGGAAAGGAGTGAGGATTTGAAAACAGATCGGAAATACATGCTCTATGACCTCACATATGGTTTTCATGTTCTGTTAGCAAAGAAAAACAAAACATATGAACAGCAAGAGCCCTCTGAGATGCTGTAGTAACTGCCTAGAGGTGATCCACTAAGTGTCTTACACATTTTTACCTAGGGGACATTCTCAACTGTCAACAAAAGAAGAGCAATAACAACCACTCTATTCATTTTATGAAAGCATCTCTCTGGATAAAAGCTTTTTAAGAGCATTGGCTCTGCCCAGAGCCAATGTCACAACTTGCCATGGAGAATTTTAAGGTTTGCCGTAAAAGCCTTTTAATTAAGCTGCTGTACTATATCTAGTAAACTTTGATTATCTACACGGAACACTGTTGATGAGACAGGATGTTCCTCTGTTTTGTTGTTGTTATTTTCTTCCGCACGTCTCAATGAAAGTGAGATCATACAGGAAAACAGACCAAAAGGAAGTAAAACGATGACTCTGGCCACTTACATTCCCAGGACTGTAGTTCACTCAAAACAGGGCTAGTTTGGGTTTTCCAGAGGGGCCTCTGTTTCTCTGAATTTTCCAGGGCCCTGCTTTTTGTCCTGGCACTCCCGTATACCCTCCAGAACACATGTCTGGAGTAATTATTTCCCTCTGCTCTTATGTGGAATTGCCGATATCTGGCCACAGTTTCTATGTTGACAGAAATTACTTTGTAAAGATTTCACAATTCTTCTGTGATGCATTTAAAGCGCTGAATGTAAACAAGACTTAGTCTACACAGGTAAGTTATACTTGCTTATTGAAAAAGAATATTCTAAATAAAATTATTTTAGTGTGCTCCAGGGACTATGTATCTTTTAGTCACTCATCTAGAAATACTTCTTGCCTCAAGTTCACTGCAAAAGAGAAAGAAAGACAGAGAGAGACAGAGAAAGAGAGAGAGAGAGAGACAGAGAGAGAGAGAGACAGAGAGAGAGAGAGAGGAAGACAGAGAGAGAGAGAGAGGAAGACAGAGAGACAGGAGAGAAAGGGCAGAAAGAGAGAAAAGAGAGGAGACAGAGAAAAAGAGAGAGAAAATGTTCAATATATTTTTAATATTTAGAACAAACAAATCTCCAGTGATTTTCTCTAGAAAATGCTTCCTCTGATACCAGCATTTCTAGCTATTCTCTCTCTCATGCACTCTACTGAGTCTACAAGTCTATGGCATCTATTTTTGATAAAGAAATTCTAGAGTTTAGTGTGATTTCTGTCATTTGTTAGCAATATGAATTTAAGCAAAATATTGATATTATTTCTTCTATATTCTGCAGATGTGTTCCAGCAGTACCATTCAGATAACTCTTTGGGGCCACTGAACGTATCAAATGAGAAAAATATGTGAAACCTTGATGAACTGTGATGATATGTAGGAAATAGGCATTGATGTTAGTCATTTAAAATATGTGTGAAAATTGTGAGAGTATTAGAAGGGAATTCTTGGATTTGTAAAGAAGGAAAAGATTGCTGTGCACGGCCAGTTTATGTTCAAATTTTAGACTCCCATATATCGTGTTCCCTGAGATGAGCTATGAGCAAAATAATCACCTAGAATGAGGTGAATATTCTAAAAGCTGAGGTGTAAGCCAATTGATATTGAGTAAAACTAAGGAATTATAAAGTCAAAAACAGAATGCATATAGCTGCAACGGTAATGCATGCCGTTCCTCAAGCATTCCATTTAAATAAAAAAGTTTCAATAAAGAGAGTTGAAAGTATTACTCCATTACATTGACGAGCTGACTAATATTTGTATAAAAGACTGAATATTCTAGAAAATTTTGTACTTGGATAGAAGTACGAAAACGAAAGGCAACAGACCTTAAGATACTAGCAGCCAATACCTACTTTTCCCTAAAGTTTTTAATATCCTGCTAGTATACCTTACAGACTGTTTGCAGTGTAACATCTTATATGCCCTTCTACTAATTGCTGTTACCCTTGATTTAATCAAGTTCAATAGTACTACATAAAATAGATTTGGAATTTCATATTAATTCTATTATTTGTTCTGTCCTACAATCCAATCCAAATATTTAGCAGTCATAATTAGAAGATCTAATGTAGTAAGTTAATGGAAGGAATTAATGAGCACTTTTGTTTGATTTTAGACATTTTAAAAGAATAAGTAGCCTTTACTAAAAGTAACATACAGTTCATTCTATTTCCACTAGTTGAAACCACCTGATTCTCTACTTAATACCTTATTGTCTAATTCTTACTTTTTAAAAAAGACCAAATGAACTATAGAAGAGATATCCAAAATATTTGTTAGTAAAATAAGAGAAAAAAACATTTTCTTTCTCTCATCCTTGTCTCCAAAATGCACAAGGAGGTTGGTCAAATCAAATGTAATTGTCTGGGCCACTGTCTCTAATGGATAGACTTTTACACCTTAGACCTAACGTGTTTGCGTAGGCCTCTCGGAAATAGCATGGTGTGAGCTAATGATTTGCATTGCTCAATATTTCTACATCAGGGTGACATTTATAAATTATATTTTAATATTACAATTATTTTAGAGGATTGCCCCCAGAGCCCTTTGTTTTTAGAAAATATGAAGCATGCTGGCCCGCAGACACTCAGAACCTAAGATGGTCCAAATTGGTCTCATTATCTTCCCACCCCCGCCCTAAATTTGCCACTGCCCTGTGTTCCCTTGCTCCAGTAATGGGGCCACTCTCCTCCCAGTCACACAGGCTAGAAGACTTCAATCATCTTTGACTCCGACCTCTCTTGACCCTTTAAATCCAATCAACCAAGTCCTCTCAAGTATATCTTTGAAATGTCTTTGGCGCCTGTCCTGTGCTTTCTCTTCCACGCTCCCTCTGCAGCTCAGGCCCTGTCAAACACCCTCGGTTATTCTACAAGGTTGTTCACTAAGCTCTCAGGAGCTAGTACTTTCTATCTCCAGATACTCTTATTACATTGCCAGCATTATTCTTTCGAACGGCAAATGTGAATATGCAGCCAAAAAACTTTTTCTGGCAATACCATTTCACAAACAATGAAACCTAAGCTCCTCAGGAAGGCGTCCCTCCCTTCACTGTTTGCCTATTGGCTATTTTCCCCCATCACTCCTGTTCTAACCCAACTATTTCGTTGGCTGTCTGCAAACACTCAGGCAATTTCCTTTGCATGGGTAACCGTTGCCTCCTTCTACACATTGGGACAACCTCATCATTTTTCACGGCATATTTCATCTGCTTTGTATCCTTGGGAAGAATTAATCAACTTTGATACCCAGGTGCCCAGCAACTTGCTTATTTACCTCTTAAAATACTTGTCACGATCTAATAAGAATTAAAATCTGTCAGATATGTGTTTGTCAACACCAGTGCAAAACTCTTTCAATGCATAGACTTTGTCTTTTTCATATTTATAAGCCTCATGTTTGTTATATGCCTCATCTATACCTCATACGTTGTAAGTGCCAGGTATATGTTTATTATTAAACATTCTAAATTGTTTTACAGATTGCTGTTGGTGCTGTCCGTATTGTTTATAATGTAGCATTTTTCTCTTCTTTTTTTTTTTAAGCAATATTTATTGAGAGGACAGGAAAGTCCCCACAGGGGAGGGGTACCTGAGGGGGTAACCCAACAGCATTTTTCTTAACAACATTTTTATGTTATGTGTGGGAGATAGCAATGCAAATCTAGCATTAGGGGAAAAGACACAAACCTCCTGACACAGCATACACTACTTTTCATCATATCTTTGCGTTAGGATAATTCATACACTTTGAAAAAGCCAAAGGAGCATTTATATGTTGCAAAAATATTATGTTTCTTCAACAATCTAATGAGAAAAGATAGAGACAGATGGAGTTCAATTGGCTAATTTTCTGCCCAGCTGCCTGGATGAAAAATAAAGATGTACTGACCCTATGCTTCTTTATGCTAAACTGTTCAAACACTCAGCCTGCTTTAGTTAACTATTATGCCAAGGTTGAGTGGACAGTATCTAGATTAACAGACACTATTCACCTGGCTGTCCCTTTTGTTCTCATTTTTTAATGTGAAGGAAGAGTGTTCAAAAAATAGAACAAACCCTTGAAACCGGCTTGCATTCCTGAATACACAATGAGATCGCAGTAAAGTGACAAAATTACATCACATTTATTTGAAATAGTTCAAAAATAATATATGTATTTTTAAAATTGCTTGCACTTTTCTTTCTTTCTAGACCTTTCCAATCTTTTAAAACCCTTAGCTGCAAAAAAAGTACCAATTTACCCTTTAAAAACCAAGCAGACTTGAGATGCTTCTCATGTTAAGTTGAAGTGGAAAATCATTTCCATTTCTGTGGGTAATTCAAGCCTCAAATAACTTAATTTTGACTCTATATTTGTTTTAATTTTGTGTATGTGTGTGTGTATACATTATGTCAAATTTCTTCCTAACAACACTTAAAGTAGTGGTCATTTTGGTTTTTCCTTGTTGGAGGAATCTTCTTTCTCTCGTAATTTTTTTCCTAAAACAATCACTAAGAGCCTGATATTAATGTTATGTGCCCTTGCCTCCCCGACAATGCCCCACTACTGTCAATTCCTTTCTTGTAGTAAGTGTTGAGGGTCCACCTGTGAATGAGAACATGTGGAACTCAGCTTTCTGTTCCTGTGATAGATCACTGAGTATGATAGGCTCTAAATCCATCCAAGTTGCTGCGAAGTCCATAATTTTATCCTTCTTTATGGCTGTGTAATATTCCATTGTATATACGCATCACAGGTTTTTTTTTAATCCAGTCCACTTTCACTGGGCAGCATAGTGGGTTCCATGTTTCTGGATCCTAAACCAGGTGAAATGAGAACCAGTGGGAGGCCCAAACTCTACCTGTATGTATACCACTTATGTAGCTAATCCTGACTTGTACCTCACATCTTTAAAATTTAAAAAAAGTTGTTCAGAGCCTGATATTCATCTGACTTTCCAAATCTCTCTGCCTTAAGGGGCTGTTCTACCGGTGTGTTCTCTGAACTTTCCCTTCACTCTTTTTTTTTTTTTAAGTTGCAGTTTCACTGTTGCCCAGGCTGGAGTGCAGTGGCATGCTCACGGCCAGCCCAGCTTGGTCTGGCAATCCTTCTGCCTCAGCCTTCCAAGTAGCTAGAACTATAGGCACGCACTACCACGCCCAGCTAATTTTTTATGTATTGTAGAGATGAGATCTCGCCAAGTTGCCCAGGTCGGTCTCAAACCTATGGGATCAGGCAGTCTTTTCACGTAGGTCCCCCAAAGTGCTGGAATTACAGACTTGAGCCACTGAGCCCGGCCCCCTTCACTCTTACTACAAACTTGTCTGTCCCATGACTATATTCACTTATTGGCTTCTCCATTTATCTGTAGCAGAATTCAAAAACTGTCAAATTTATAGACGGTTTTGTCTGCAAGATGATTTCTAAATTTTAAATCAAATGGCGATAAAAGGCATTAAAAGATTTTAAAAATTAATCCCAGTTTCTTTGAAAAATATAAATGTTTAATAATCCACATGTCACCATGTTTATAGTCAGCTAGAACTGATGGGACATCCATCACTCTGGGTCAAAAGTCAGGAGATATAAACCATACCAGTAATTTGCACCGAGAAAAAAATTATTATAAAGTGATTAGCTGGAACAAGGGATTAACTAAAGAACCCTGAAGGATTCACTAATACAGCAATAACATTGATAGGAAGCAGCCACTGTGCTAGGCTGAGGCATAGAACCCAGAGAAGAAACACATTTGGAAGACAGCACTCTCGCTCTCGCCCCCAGGGCTGGATTTCTCAGTGGAGACACTGTGACTTTGTCACACTGCATAGAGACAAAGTTGACTCTAGTGCCAAAGACAGGGTTGACAGCAGAAATTGCCGGCTGGATGGCCAGCAAGACCCATTGGAGTCCCAGAAAAAAAACTTGGTGGAGTCTGAGTGCCACCGAGTGTCCTGCATACTGCTGGCTGCCACACATTGCAGGAGCAAGAGGGAGAGACCACGCTGGAACCCAGAAGAGATAACGCTTCTTCCTGCTGGGTCCCAGCCTCTGATGAAGTCTCGCCTTATGCCAGCTGCAGAAGGAGACATGTTAACAGGGCTCAGCCTCAGAATCCCAAGCAGGGCAGAGAACAGTGGAATTATAGCTGAGAGGCAATACGTTGATGGACGGCAGTGAACATATGCTCTCACTGATCAGAATTCCCTCCCTGATTGCTGTAAGCATTTGAGTTATGACCAGTGACCCACGACATCAGAAGCTCACCTGGTTTTGCATCACACAGAAACATTTTTAGTGATTTGGAAGTCTCAGGGACTCAGTGAGCCAAAGCATAGAATTACCAACACTGCTGATGTGTAGAACTGTAACTAAGACAGGGCAAAAAGAATAAGGAGAATGTGAGCCCTCTACATACGAGGTCTGATGATTAAGTTTGCAAACTTGCCACTGCATGCTTACACTGGCGGCCATGTACAAACAACTTGATAAGGTTTCATAATCTTGGTATATCAGTGTCTCACCGCTGTGTTCGTGTGGACATATGGCGGTGTCTTGCTGAATGGTGTTCATTATTGTTGTTGCGTGTTTTCGTGTGCTGTTGTGAGAATGTTGGAGTTTGAATTAGAACAACAAACATTAAATTTCTTGTTAAGCTTGGCAAGAGTGGAAATGAAATCAAGGACATGTTAGTCCAAGTTTACGGGGATAATGCCGTGAAGAAAACAGCAGTGCATAAGTGGATTAAACGTTTTTTCTGGGGGAAAAGAAAGGATCACTGAGGAAAAGGGGTCAGGATGTCCACTAATGATCAGAACTGAGAAAACATTGCAAAAAGTTGTCAAATTGTGTGTCAAAATCATCAGCTGACTGTAAGAAACATAACAGACAAAATAAATATCGATAGAGAAACAGGAAAATCTTAACTGAAAATCTTGGCATGAGAAAAGAATGTACAAAAATGGTCCCAAAAGAGCTCTTGCATCAAGACAATGCACCAGCTCACACAGCACTGTCTGTGAGGGAGTTTTTATCTGTTAAACAAATAACTGTATTGGAGCACTCTCCCTATATGGCTCTCAGATGACTTTTCTCTTTACCTGAAGAAACAGGAAATGTTGACAGGAAGACATTTTGATGACATTCAAGACATTAAGAGTATTACAACAACAGCTCTGATGACTGTTCCAGAAAAAGAGTTCCAAATTGCGTTGATGGGTGGACTGGGCATTGACATCAGTGCAAAACTTCTCAAGGGGAATACTTCGATGGTGACCTTAGTGATATTCAGCAATGAGTCATGTAGTACATTTTCTTTTCTTTTTGTGTGTGTGTGTTGGAGTCTCACTCTTGTCACCCACGCTGGAGTGCAGTGGCATGCTCATGGCCACCACAGCCTCAACCTGCTGGGCTCAGGAGATTCTTCTGCCTCAACCTTCCAAGTAGCTGGAACTACAGGCACGCACCACCATGCCCAGCTAATTTTTTGATTTATGGTAGAGGTGAGGTCTTGCCAAGTTGCCCAGACTGATATCGAACCCATGGGGTCAGGCAATCCTCTCACCTCGATCTCCCAAATTGCTGGGATTATAGGCGTGAGCCACTTTTCTAGAATGAGCTTACAATCTTCGTTGTCACACCTCATATGTACCTAAAATGTCTTACCTTATGGTTTCATGTTGACATTCCCAATATGAAAATAAGTTATATAAAAATTAAATGTGTATTTAAGATCTGACCATAGTTCTATGTCAGCTACTAAGATACCACCTTTTTTTAAATATAATGCTTGGATACTTTTCTAAAAATTTTTAAATCCTGGATTGTTATGTTTGTTTTTAAGGTGTTTTTTTATACCTTAATCAAAAATATTTGTTTTACCTTTGTTTAAATTTGCTACTGCACCATTTATTCAAAACTCTGGTCAAACATTCCTGGATGACAGGTTTAAATGAAGGTAAGAGTTATGTGATTTTGATATTGCTTTGTCTTTCCTTGGACTGCAGATGAAAGGAGACATAAATTAAATTTGGTAATTTTTAAAAAATAAATGATTTTTTTGTTGTTGCCTTTGACCTTCAAGAAGAGGAAATGTGAAGTCTTGAAAATATGCTGAGGAGAAGGCTTGGACCTTTTGCTACTGGTTTCTAACTGCTGTTTGTAGGCTTTGAAATTAGGCAAGCAATCACTCTGTTTCCTGTATGTATTCAGAAAAGTGAACTGGACTGACTTCCAATAGATATTAACTTTTGTGTATGCCTCTAGAGGATCCTGCAGGTACTGATAACAATTTGGCAAGACATCTGTCATTTATGCAACTGCAAGTCCAAAACATACCGCTGCATCATAGTTTCATAAAGTAAGCGAGAGTTCCCCAGGACTTCAACTAAGATGCTTAAAGAAGAGTTTTAACCAACCAGAGATATCTGGCACATTGATTTCTGCCCAAGAGTTAAATAAAACTCTTTCTTTCCCTTATGCTTCTTCCGTTGTATTGATAGAGATGAATATGAGAGCAATTCCTTCTGAGGATAATATTTAATATCGGTTTTTAGCTTTTCTTTACATATACACATTAATAGAAAATTTTTAAATAAGAAAAAGTGACTTTTCCTGTTACTGTACCACTGGTGAAAGGTGACACACTGAAATAGAAAATGTGAAATACCTAGAAGAATCTCTATTCTTTCTCATTTTTCAAATTTCAATGTGTTTTTGAAATAAATAATTTCAGATCCCTTTCATGAAAGAAAGATATATCATGAAGGCATTATCCTTTTTAAGAGAAAAATAATTCTAAAAAAAATACTTTGCAATATTCTCTAAATGCTGCTGGAAACTTAGTATTTTTAAGAACAGGAAAAAGAGCATAAAAATATAACTAAACTTCAAAGTCCTTGTGACAGGATGACTGTGTTATATAACCTTTTTTGATCTCTCATAAATAAAGAATCATTTCTGCAAACCTTAGAGGTGAGAGCTGCAATGTTTAAATTTTAAGGACATTCATTCTAACGAAAACTCAGAAAACCAAGGTAGTGTTGGGAGTTGATGGGAAGTTTGGCTTTATTTTGCACTCAGATAACAAGAATTGTGGAATCTTGCCAATGGGTGAAGAGTAATTCCCAGTTATTTATTTAGTTAAAACATAACCGTTGTTTACTTCATTTATTAAGTATGTTCAAAAGTCTCTGGGGCAGCACAGAACATTTTAATAACTATTTTCAGGCAAATGGTGCCAATGGAAATTCAGTGTTTAAAGGAATTTGCAGGGTAATATCCTTGAACCTCTTTAATGGGTTAATTTGAGAACTTGCAAAGTTCCTTTTGTAGAAATGGACTACTGACATAACCTTTAAAGAAAAGTGTTATGGATTGCAAATTTGGATGCTGTTATAAATTGGGGTCATGTACTCAGACAGATAATGGAATTAATATTATCGTTCTGCACTTACTTGAGATTACAGGAATTATCAAAAGAGAGAGAAAGAGATCAAGCAATGATAGAGAAATTTGGTTTTTGGTACTCAGGCTTGCTATCATTGATTTATTATTTTTCTTTTTTCTTGCTTGCAGTTGTCTTACATCCGATTTTCCTTACATAAGAATCAACTGACATAAAGAGATGAACCAAAAGAATTCCAATTTAGATATGGGATATCCACTTGATTTTATAATCCAGCCATATTGAGGGTGACAGGCTTGAGGCCGAACACTTCAGCGAGAAAAGAGACAACATCCTCCAATTAGGCTCAGGCACTGTCTGGCTGACTCTTTGGGGGTTGGTAAGTGTCTTCCGGAGAGGTGCAATACTTGACTGGACCTGTACTGAGACCAGGCTCTTGACTTGGTTTCAGTAAAGAATTCAAGGATGAGTCACTTTCCTTCCTAAAGTAAAGCAAAGAACTTTAATTTAAACTGAAATTACACATTCGGGGGAGTGATGATGATCTCCGAGCAAGAGATGCACAGAGGGTAGGTAGTACTGACTTTTTTCCAATATATTTTCATGTCAATTACAAGTTCAGGAAGTTTCTTAGTCTCTCTCAGGCTCAGTGATTTTCCATTCCCTGTTATTCCTGAGCTAGCTAGACTCTCTCAATGTAATAAATTTAAATGGATAGTTTAAAAATAGGGTAAAATGGAGATTTTTTCTGATTTTAACATTCGTAGGTGTCTAGTTAATAACCAAATTCTTTCTCAACTGAAACTGTTACTTAGTGAGTCTTGTTTGCAATGTTTAAAAAAGGATATAATCGTGTAAAATGAAAGTCCGTTACATATTATTTAGCATAGTAATGGAGTTAATTGTGTATGCAATTAAAAGTAATTGAAGTATATATGTATTTTCATTTCTTCTACAAAGCAGGTTGGTGAAAACCTCCTAAATTAACCAGATAAACTACATTTTCTCTCAAGGTCTCAAGTACTTACGATTCTTAGGTTTTTAACCTTCAAGGAAACTCCTGATAACAGGCCAGACTGAATGAAAATGGACAGCAGGTAGATTTAAAAGACCAGTATGAGTTTGGTTATAAATACAATATATTTAACAATTTTGCTTTCTGAGGGGCACTTAGATTGATATCTAGGCTTTTCTATTTGAATACCATTTAGGTAGAGAGTGAGCTATGTGTACTTTGGTACATTGGCGGATATATGTTTGCTAGTAGATTTGTAGAACCCTATATTTCCTACATATTTTATTTAACATGTTGGAGTCCTTCCCACCCTGATAAAATTGAACATTACTTAACTTGATCTAACAGAACTCCATTTCCAGTTTACTTTCTTCTCATATCCTGTAATATGGTGTCTAAATTGGAATGCATGCTCACAAATGGAACAAAAACATGGACAAACGAAAAAGCCTTGTTTCCTGTTCTTAATGTTCTACATTGGTACTTCTTAGATTTTTAAAAAGCAACAGCCTTCAGAATTGAGTGATTTTCTAAACCTTTTGAGAAGTTATTTCTGCACCAAAATGGTTAACATTGTCAGTAAACACTCCAGACATTTCTTGATTTTTTTTCATTACTTTGTTTACTGAGCAAAATATTGGAAACTATGTAAAAAAATCTGTAACAGTATGCTGAACTTTCTTTTGGCATTTCAACATCTTTTTTGTTCCTTCCTATGGTCCCTCATGTATCTTAGAGGCAGGAAACCAAGAGTTTACATTTCTCAGGCTCCCTTGTCATCAGGGTTCCATTCGAGGTTCACCAATGAAAGGCACTTGAGTGATATTTGGAAGGCAGAAAAAAATGAAAAGCCATTTTGTCCTGAGAATAGCACACAGGCAGAAAGTCTGTAGCAGATGACTTCCTGCCGTTTCACAAGAGATTTTCTGATTTATTTCAGTGAATAATCCTCTTCTGTTCTACAGGTTGCTGAGATAATTATTGAATGTTGTTTATAATTTGTTGTGTTATCTGATTTCTAAACTTCAAAAGCATTTTCCATGATATTCAGTTTTTCAACGATTCCAGCAGTCTTATTAGCCTCTATGCCCTTGTGTTTCATTCCTTTTAGCATGAAACACTTACAAAGGTTTCTGTTTTCCCAATAAAATTTGACCAAACCGACTACTTTCATGTAATAATAATCCTTAAGTTATTAGGTACTTCTAGGATGATATGATTTATGAATTATTTTTCTTACATTATTTCTCTATGCACCTTTCACTTTCAAAGAAATCTATCCAAGTTTAGGGAAGCATTCATCATGCAATTTCCTTCTCAAATAATGTCAGTTATCAATGATCACTCACCTCATTTACTGTCTCTTACACATTCAATAAAGTTCAAATCTCTTAGGTTTACTGATAGCAATTCTTTCCATGAACCTGCCTTTTCAATATTATTTTCCTCTCCTCCCTTTTACATACCGTATACATTAGCAAACTGGAACAGTTACATATTTACAATCCATGGCAATATTTGTTTTAATTTAAATGCTATTCTACTATTTATTCTATGGAGATATTTTCCCTTTTATCTCCACTTGCCAAAATTTATTCTGATCACACATCTGAAAGAGTATCTGTTCTCTCATTTTCCAAGTAAATGCCATACATATTTTTTATTTTCATTTTATTTTCTGGAATTCAGTAAAAAAATTTTTGATTCAACATTGTATATGTTTTCTTAAATTCATATTTAGATTTCAGTACAGAATATACTATATGATCCAGCAAAATTAATTTCTTTGTTTATTATAGCTTACTATATCTCTCGAGAATGTCTGGAACATAGCCAATGCTTAATTTCATTGAAAGAGTAAAAACAAATTTTAAAAAGACTAGATATTATCAAAAACACTAGATATTATCAAAACCAACTTTTAACCAAACACATCTAAATACTAACTACAATATAAAAAAATTGTAACCAATTATATTTAATTAAGAAAAATCCCCCCAAATTAAAGAAATTGAAATAGACTAGTGAGCATACTTGGAAGATGTCAAACATGTGCTTACACATAAGGCAAGTTGCTCAAAGAGTCATATCTAAATGAAAGACTGAAGGAGCCAGGCTCGGGGGCTCAGTCTGTAATTCCAGCTCTTTGGGAGGCTGAGGTGAGTGGATTGCCTGAGTCCACATGACTGAGACCTGCCTGGGCAATTTAGCAAGACCTCATCTCTACAATAAATCAAAAAATTAGCTGGGCATGGTGGCGTGCACCTGCAGTTCTAGCTACTTGGAAGGCTGAGGCGGAAGGATTGTCAGAGCCCAGCAGGTTGAGGCTGCAGTGGCCAGGGGCATGCCACTGCCCTCCAGCCTGGGTGACAGAGTGAAACTCCAACTCAAAAAAAAAAAAAGAAAGAAAGAAAGACTGAAGGGAGAAGATCAAAAAAACTCAACCAAAAGAAATCAAACGTCTACCAGCATTTAACAGATGCAAAAGCAAGTATTCCCTGGGCTAAGCAATCTCAAAAGTAGAGCTCATCATCCAAAATTATAGCAACAAATATAAAAAAAATTCTTGAAGTCAGCAGAGAAAAAAACAAAGAACGATATTACAGTCACGAAGAAAGTCTTTGAGGTATTGAATGTCAGTTAAATGATGTACAAAAAGCTTCGGTTGCTAATCAGAAAAAGGTAGAAACACAAAATAATTTAAAAATTAATCAAATATAATATTTAGAAACAATCATGCATAGTAATTGAAATTAAAATCGCTGTGACATATTGAATTACAGATTGACTTCAGATACCTTAGAAGAGAACTAATGTGGTAAATAAAATATGTAAAACAAACTACCCAGGTGAAACAGAAAAACAAAGAGATTGAGTATACTGAAAGAAGGGTTATAAAACATAGATTAGGAAGGTCCAACATATGTCTAACTGGTGTTCCAGGATAAAATTTTAAAAATGAAAGGGAAACCACATCCCAAATGAACATGACTGAGAATATTCCAGAGATGATCAAAGATATGATACTTCAGATTTATGAAGCCTGACAGAGTCAAAGCCAGATAGCTGAAAAAAAAGAATTGTTCTTTATGAATCTGAATAACACCAAAGACAAAGAGATGATTTAAAAATAAAAAAGAAAGATAAGATGTCTACCAAAAAAAGTCAATTAGAATGACAGCATAATTTCTCAATACTAACAGTAGAAGACAAGATGTAGTAGAATTGCCTTTTTTTTAAGACCAGAGGAAAATATCAACTTAGAATTTAATATTTAATTAAATTAATATATTAAAACTTAGATAAGGCCAATCATTTCCAGAACTAAGAAAACTGAAGTATTTACCATAATAGACTGCAAATTAGGAAATATCTAAATAATATACATCAGAAAGAAAGAATATGGCCCCATCTGGAAAATGTAAAATGCCAGAAAAAAAATGTAAGTAAGAGTTTATATGCAGTTCAACAAATGTAAAATAAAATTTATTTCATAAACAATAATAAAGATATATAGTTTGGAAAATAAGTTAAAAATTAAGACAAAAGTACTAGTAATAACACTTAAGACAAAAAAAAAGTGTGGTTAGAATTTCCAAGACAACTTAGGGTAGGAATATGTCAATTTAATTGCATAACATTTAATAAGCTCATCAAAAAGTGAAGGGAAGACAGTGGAAAACTGTTTTAAAAAATAAAATGCTTGAATTCTAAAACATCAGAAGAAAACACAGAATTACCAATGTTTGAAGAGGAGAAAATTATAAGCATAGAAAATGTGAAACAAATAGAATTAGCCAAATTAGACTGTATAAACAAACCCAATATATTTGTAATCATAAAAAGTACAAATAGACTAAACATACTCATTCAAAACTAGTCAAAATGAATTTTTAAAATCCTGTTACATGCTCTTTGCAAGAACACGTAAAATATAAATACATAGAAAAATTGAAACAAGTATGTATAAAAGCATATTCATGTAATGAACAAAAGAAAAATGAAATAGGTTTTTCAAAATCAAATATTAAGAATTTAGGACAGAAAAAAATAATTCCTAAGGAAAAACAAGATCATCAAACCACGATTTCAAACATCATAGAAAAAAATAAACAGAAAATTTGACAAGGATACTGTTGAAATGCACACATTTAAAAACATGCTTTGGTAATTAATAGACCAGGTAGTCAAATTTATCAAAATAAATATTTAAACAAAACAATCAATACACAAAATCTAACAGGTGGACAGAGAATTCTGCATTGAAGTTTCTAGCCTGAACAAATTGGTATTATACCATGGATTATCATGTTGTATGGGTTTGGGAAGATCATACGGTATTAGACATGAAAAAGATATTTTTGAAAATATGTTTGGAAACTGGCTGAATGAAGCTTATTGCTTTCAATCAGTGTTTTCCTTTACCCCATATTTTCATGATACGTTTATGCTCTCCTCTGTGGAGCACGGTTTTGCTACATTAATCCTCCAATGTTTAAGTCACTACACTGGTATCGGGTCACTATATATACTTTCTCTAGTACGCAGAGTAAAGACCCTCATACCTAGTAGAATCTCAGTGAATATTTTTGATTGTTCAAAAGAAGCAAAACATCTAGCATGAGCTGTTTGAAGCTACAGGTTCTGCCTCTGTTACCCGTTCAGATCTTTCACTGTAGTGCAGGCCACTATATTTATTACTTTAATTTAAAATGCCCAGAGGATATTTATCTTTTTCTCTCAAACCTGTTCCTCCCTTGCTTTTTCGTTGTCCACTGTCAGTGAACAGAATGGCATACACCCCAAAAAGGGAATTCCAAGTTAGAAACTGCAGAGAGGCTCCCTATTCCCTTTCCACCATCATCCCTGATCTCTACCATTTAGACAGAATCTCTCAGTCTTTCTCATCTTGATGATGTGCAAGCAGGCTAACCATGCTTCCTGCGTCTGGTTTTACTCTATCCTATTACTTTCCGTATTGTTCAACCAAAACAATCTTTAGAAATACATATCAAATGATGGCACATTCCTCCTGAAGAATTTTTTTCGATTCCCATCGCCTACAAGATAACTTCTAAAGACATTTTGCATTTATATATGATCTCTCAACAGCTTGCCTTTTCTCAGCTTTCTAGCCTCAAATCCTACTTTTTCTCTCATACTCATCAAGGCAGCACATAGAATTGTGCTTTTTTTTTTTTTTTTAACTTCCATGGTGCAAAATGTCTTCTCTTTATGCCACCACTCAGATAGCCCCCACCACTTGGAAATTTCTTCTTGCGTCTTATCCTGACCAGCCTTGCTAATTTCCACATCATGATTCAGCTCAACATTATCTCCTTGAAGGAATGTGTTTGTGATTTCTGCTAGTTCTGGTGTTTTGCCATGTCCCATTTTAGCCTAATGGGCATAGTCCTATTGTAATTCCCATCTCTGGATAGATTCTTTTCCTAGGCATATAATTAACTTTAGGTTGCAAGCTCTTTGAGAATGGAGAAACAATTAGTCACTTGTATATTCCTGTGGCACGTCGTTGCTGGACGTGTATGACTCACGTTTCATAGGAAATGTGTGGTTGAAGGAGTGAAGAAAGGAATGAAAGGAGCTGGGAAGGATGGGGAGAAATACAGCCTGTCTTTATTTTTCTATCAGTTAAATGAAGCAATTTGAATTTATTGCTCACCTAATAGAATTAGCCTATTTATTGCTTTCATTTGAGCTTCTTGTAAATGCACCCCAAAACTTCTCAAAATACTTTGGAGACAAGCATCCTTCTTCAGTAATTGTAGTATATTTGACACGTTTTTCTTTTAATTGTCCTAAGAAGTAAGAATTAAAATGGTATTCCTGTTTTAAAGACGACAAGCCAAGTAACACACAAAACTTTCTTGAGTTAAGTAGTGAAAATCGAGTATTCTGATGCCTACTTCTGTATTGCATAAGATGTGACTTTGCGTGCTCTGTCTTCTTTCTCTTTCCGCCTCTTCTCTCTCCTCCTTTCTCTCCAATCCCCACATGTCCACTTTGACTGCATAAAGTTTTTTATTTGCATGCTAACTGAAAAAATAATTCACATGTACAGACAACTTTATCATAGTGTTAATTTCCTTATAAATACCATCTCTCAATACATCAGTACAAAAATTTCTACGAGATTAGTAGTATCACTAAATGAGTTAATGAGGTGAAATCTAATCGCGATCTTCACAGCTTGTACTAGATTCCACTTATGTCTGCAACTCGCTTTTTAGGGAGAAAGAACTGAGTAAGTTCAAAGACCATAAGGTCAGAAGTGGTGGCAGGAGCCCAATCCACACAATATGAGGACAGAGTGAAAAGACAAGAGGTAAGAGAGATGGACAGTGAGCAACACGGATTATTTGATAAAATGAGAACAGAGACTGATGTTGAAGGGACAGTACGTTCCCTGCAGAGTGATGTCCTGCTTAAAATATAAATAGAATTTTGCCCTTGCTTGTCCTGCCGGTGGGAAAACTTTTTTTTTTCTCTTCTCCACACCTATTTGCCAAAAATTAATAAATAATTATGCTCAGGAAAACTTTTTCCACCGTCTTATTTTCTCTTGTTTTGTGCTGTTTTCGTTTCTCTTATTTAAATCATAGGTGGCACTGACTTTCATATGGGAATAGACCAGTGAAATAAGACCGCATGAATGGAAACAAAAATTCAGAATATAAGAATCATAAACTGAATGATGCAAAAATTTGTATGCCTTGGGAAGACCTTTGTGCTTCTACTGGTTATGGAATTGAATATCAAAGTCAGGATTACCGAGGGGCATAATGTTGAGAGATGCTCACTCACCTGCCTGACATCACTGCTGAAGAGTAGCAGGACCCTGGCTTCAACATAAGTCTATCTGACTTCAAAACAATTCATCTTGCGAAACTGAAACATATGCTAGAGAATGCTCATAGCAGAAATGGCCTCGCCAGGCAAATATGAACGTGTTCCTCCTTGATCCCTTGGTGCCTCCACTTATTTTTCTGCAAAATAAAAGGAGAATGGTACAAGCCTTAAAAGCTTGTTTTGAAAATTAAGTGGATTAATGCATGTAAAATGCAAAACAGCACCTATCGTATTTAACATTATGTTTCACACGTAAGAACACTTAGTGTCAAATGTCATTTTACATCCTTTCTCTACGAGGAGAGACCTCAAAAAAATGAAATTACTTTTTTGGAGTGTGGACCCCTTGTAGTACAAGTTCCCCCCTCTAGGTAATTGTTGTAGGAACCCGTTGGCATCAGTGTACCCGCGAGCGTTGTTGTGCGAGGCTGAGTTTGGCTTCAGCGAACTTATTTTTGGAGATTCTTTCAACCGTTGGCCCATTTCCTCATGAGTAATTTACAAGTACACCTGCAAACACCAAGCTGAGTGTTCAGCAGTTTTTGACCAAAAACCGGCATGACTCCCATACCCTGCCCTCCCTATTCACTGGATCGTCCCCCAAGTGACTTTTTTTGGTTTCTCTGCAAGAAAGAAGTCCTCAAAGGGAAACATTTTGTCGATGGGGAAGAAGTGAAACAAAAAATGACAGAAAGGCATCAAAAGGCAACAAAATTGACGAGTTCAAAACGGTTTTGAGCAGCGGAGAAATCATCTTGATAGATGTATTGCATCAAACAGAGAGTACTTTGAAGGTGACTGAAGTTCAAACATGTAAGAATACATACACCATTTTTTATAAATAAATTCCGGTATTTTGGGGTTCACCCTTGTACATATTTTGCCATTGTTATAAACTCATAGATTGAAGACATGGTTTACAAACACATAGTCTATGTATAATATATAGAAATAACATATGATTAATTATTATATGTGATATTAGCATATGAAGTATTAATATACAGAATTATAGTGTGTATGTAGGTATGATTTTCATTTTTAAATAAATTTTTCAGGGTTAATATATGCAGATTAGTTAAAGAATTTTAAGGTCTTTTCAATCTCTTCAGGCTCCTATAACAAAACACCAGAGACTGAGTGGCTTAAATAATGAAAAATTATTTCTCATTGTTCTGGAGATGGGGAATTCCAAGATCAAGATACTGACAGATGTATTACATGCATTATATGTGTGCATATATTATATATACATGTGAGAGATACACACACACACACATTGATCACCTTGTAAGCATTAAACTGCTTTTTGAGGTAAGGAATTAATAGAGTGCATTTATATATAAAAGATAAAAGTCAGGTTACTGATCTATCCTAGTTGTCTAGAATTTTTGTCTGCCTTTGCTGTGGACTGAATGTTTGCTATCTTCCCCCAAATTTATATGTTGAACCCTTAATCAAATAAATAAAATGTAGGCAACTGAAGGTGGAGCCTTTGGGAGATAATTAGATTAGGTGATGATGATGCTGGCATGCTCATGACAGGCTTAATGTCCTTATGAAAAGAGGAAGAGTCAGTCTTTCTCTCTCTCCCCCCCCACCATGCCCTTCTCTCTCTCTCTCTGTCTCTCTCTCTCTCTCTCTCTCTCTCTGTGTGTGTGTGTGTGTGTGTGTGTGTGTGTGTGTGTCAAGCACCAAGGGAGGGGCCATGTGAGCATATAACAAGAAGGCCATTGCAAACCAGGAAGAGAGCCCTTCGCTGACACCTAATCTTTCAGCACCTTGACCTTGGAATCTCCCAGATCCAGAATCGTTAGGAATCACTGTTCGTTATTTAAGCCACTCAGTCTCTGGTTTTTTTCTATAGCAACTGGAACAGACTAAAACAGCCTTAATATTCTTTAAATAAGCTATGTAGATTGAACTCTAAAAATATAATTTATCAAAGCTATGTGAACTATCATTGTGTCTTACCTGCTGCAATCTTTAATATTGCGTATCTTAAAAGTAAATTAAAATTTAAGCATTTAAAAATTCACAGTGAGACAAAATTGGAATTTGCTTGTAAAAAGAGAGCAATAAAAAATGAGCAGCAATAGGAAATCTATATACTAAGAACACTACTATGTTTCAGACAAGTTTGAGAGGTAGAACTTTCTAAAGGGAAGGTAAGCACTCCCTAATATGAGCCTACTTCAGACTATCACTAATATGATCTTACTGGTTTCTATTGCGAATAGATATTCTATGTTTAATCCTAAACTGAAATTGTTATTGTGTCTGAAATTATGCCTGGGGCTCTATAGGTCAGATTTCTCCAGAAAAGCCATACAGTGTGCATCTATGTGTGTGTGTAGGAAGGGGTATTTATAAAGTGATTTATTTTAAGGAATTGGCTCCTAAGATTAAAAAGCCTGGCCAGTCCAAAATCTGTAGGATGGACTGGCAGACTAGAGTCCCAGAAAAAAAGCCAATGGTGCAGTTCAATTTAAAGGGCTTCTGCCGAAGAATTTCCTCTTGCTTGGTGAAAGCCAGTCTTTTGTGCTAGTTAGTCCTTTCAACTGATTAGATAAGGCCCACCCACATTGAGGAGGTCAATCTGTTTTAATCAAAGTTCCCAGTTTTAAATGTTCATCTCATCCCAAAACATACAAAAAAATTAAGAATAATGTTTGACTACATATCTGAGCATCATGGTGCAGCCAAGTCGACACATGAAATCAATCATCCCAGAAGCTATTAACATCTTTTACCTAGTGACTCTGTAAATTATAGTAAAATTGGAACAATGAAGTTACTACATAATTATTTCTTCATCAGTGGCCAGTGAAAACACAATTAGCCTGTGGTTGACATGGGTAACTATACTTTATGCTAATCTCTGTGTTCTATTTGGCTTACCTAATTAACTCTACATTGTACTCTAGACATGACTTTGCTGCAGGAGACCTCTGGGGAGTCTCTTTAATAAAGTTTGAGTGCCTAAGAGAGCCAAATAAGCAACAAATCATTGGATACCAGAGAAATCCAAATGTTAGCTTTCTCCCATGAAAAGGGATGTGTGATATTAAGACCAGCGGTTCTTTACAGTTTTCCATTTAGTCGAATGCATCTACCTTATTATATTCTGTATTCTTAGGAGCAGTAAATTGCTGAAATAAAAAAATCAGTCATCAGACGAAAATGTGTTGCTCTATCATGGATGAAATAAATGAAGTGGCTTATTAGCCAGGGTATTAGGAAGCAATTGATAGGATAAATCAAAAAGTGACTCCTTACTAAGCAGAAATTTTCTAGAATTTTTGTTTTGTTTTGTTTTGCGTTATTTTGAAACTTCACTTTTTAAAACTTTTCATGACAAAAAAGTTTCGGTCACATATTAATGTACGGTGTCGTAAATCTCCACATGCCCATCACGCAACTTCAACGGTGGTGGCCTGCTGTCAATCTTGTTTCATTTATAACCCTCACTCTTCTCCCGCTAACCCTGACTTTGTATCATCCACCTGTAAAGGGACCATAATCTGATTATCGCAGTTAAAATCAGCATAAACTCTTTACTACAATCAAGACACCAGTCAGGATTCAAGTGTCCCTTTTTCTTGTTGTTTGCTTGTTTGTTTACTTGAACACAAGCCAGCTTCAACCTGCTTTCGTTCAATTTGCTCTTAGGTCTCTTTTAATCTATAAGTTCTCTTTCCTTTTTTTTTCTTTTGCAATTTATTTGTTGACAAAACTGGGTCATCTCTCCCGTAAAGTTCCCATGTTCCGGACTTTGATGATTGAAGCTCTATGATGTTGTTTAATGCTCTTCTATCTTTTTTATATTTCTACCAGTTGAATCTTGGGATTTGTTCTATTTCAGATTCAACTTTAGGCAAGGATACTTCATTGAGGATGTTGTATCCTTGCGTCAGGAGGCAAATCGAGTCTGCTGTTTTTGTACTTTTCACTATTGATGATCATTACCTGAATCCAGTATTTTGTTAAGGGCAAAATATTCAGTAAACTTAATTTCCCACTGCAAATAAAACTGAATGTTTACCACCAAGCCCTTGTATCCACACTAGAGAAACAACTGGTATTAAGACATAGTGACTCATCCATTTATTAAACAAAGTACACCCAAATCTTACTAAGTGTAGGGCACTGTGCTAAACACTGGGTACACAAAGATGGATAAGACACAATCCCAGTTTTTAATTAGCCAACAGCCTGGCAAATGAACTAGACACATAAACAAATATATTAAAATATGATAATCACTGTCTAGTTTCATATGAAAGGAGAAAGGGTGAGCTGATACAGAAATAAGCAACTGCTATGCAATTTCGGAGATTACTTCTCTGAATATCTAGGGACTTGGTGTGTGCTTCTTATAAATCGTTTAAAAAATGTTAAAGTCGTTTGACCACATTATAAAAAAACTAGAAAATAAAAATGTTGTATATTTCCATATATTAGCCAAACAGAACTGTGACCATTATATGTCTGCATATTTTATCTCTATCTTCATTTAGTTAAAATCTCTCTTTTTTTAAAAAGGTGTAAGGCAGATTTTATTCAAGAGAGGTCATGGTGATAGATACGAGAGTCACTGCAAGGCAGTCTTGCAAGTGGGAAGAGAGACTGACCTCAACTCCCAGTTAAAATCTCAGTGTAGGTAGTTATATACCCTGCCTTTTCCCAAATATCTTCATATACGAGGAGGAATCCCCTACAAAAACAGAATTATTTTTGGAGGACAAGCCCCTCGAACGACAGGCTTCTCCTACTAGGTAAATGTTCTAGGAACCCATCAGCATCAGTGAACCAGCTAGTGTTGTTGTGTTTTTGGCTTCAGTGGATTTTTGGGGAAAGTCTTGCAACACATTTGCCCATTTTATGATGGGTCATTTTCCAGCACACTAGCCTACTCCACACTGCGTGTTCAGTAGTTTTGACCAAGAATAGCATGACCCCCATACCCCACACTCCCTATTCACCCGATCTTACCTTGAACGACTTTTTTTGTTTGTTTGTGCGTTTCTCTGGATGACAAAAGCCCTCGAAGGGAGACGTTTGGTTTACGTGGAAATGGTGCACTAAAATACATCAAAATTGATGAGTTCAAAAACTTTTGAGCAGTAGAAAAAGCATTTAAATAGGGGTATTGCATCAAATAGAGAGTACTTTGAAAGAGACTGAAGTTTAAACATGTTAGAATAAATATACCTTTTTTTGTTTGTTTTTTGTTTTTTTTTTTTTGAGTTGGAGTCTCACTCTGTCGCCCAGACTGGAGTGCAGTGGCCGCTCCCGGCCACCGCAACCTCGACCTGCTGGGCTCCGGCGATCCTTCCGCCTCAGCCTTCCAAGTAGCTGGAACTACAGGCGCG
>CAUYQG010201876.1:0-11683 GCA_963574415.1 Tarsius wallacei | reverse complement strand
GAGCAGACCCCGGCGGGGGGGCCGCGGGGGGCGGGGGGGCCGCGGGGGGGGGCGGGGGGGGTCGGCCCCGCCGGCGTGGGAAGCGGGGCCCGGGGGACCGGCTCGCTCGGGAGGGGAGACGGAGACTCGGCCGGGCCCCCGCCGCGCCCGCCCCCCCCCGTGACGGCCCCCCCCGCGTCCCCACCGCCGCCCCCGCCCCCACGCCGCCGCAAGCCACGTGGAAGCGCCCGGGGCCCCGCCCTCCCGCCCGGCCCGCCGGCCGCGGGGCCGGGAGGGGCGCCGCTCGCCCTCTAGCGGCCGGTCCCGGAACGGACACCCTCCGCTCGGCCTTGACCGAGACGCCCCCCCATCCAGGCCAAGGACAAGGTCAGAGGGAGGGTGTTCGGAACAGCCGCCTCCGGGTTACTCTGGCCCCCGGAGGACGGGTGAAGCCCCGGGGATGATTCAGCGGCTCGTGGATCCGTGTTCATTTGAGAAAGAAAGCCACGTCGTGACCCTGCTTCCCACTCCCAGCCTTCCGAGGCAGCACATGGATTGTCAGGGTCTCTTTCTTCCGATGATGGGGAGGGTCCCGGGGGCGGGCTCCGTGGGCGGCACCGGGACGGAGCAGCCAGGTCCCAGGCAGCCTCGCCTGTGATAAGCTGGGGGTTCTTGGAGGGCGGCCTTTGCGGTCCTGGTCTTGGGGCAAAACCCTTCAGCTCTCTCTGCACCGTTCTGCAACGCAGAAGGGTGTGAAATCCCCTGTCATCTTTTAAAATAAATGTCTTACTTAAAATGTTTGGTCAGAAGAGTTTGCTGGAAATGTTGCAGGTAGTACACACGATAACCCTTCCCCGTCTCCCCTCTTGCCAACATCTTACTTGAGGCCGATACATTGGGCACAACTAGTGAGCCAAGAGTGACACAATATTATTAACTGAAGCCTGTCATGTATTCAGATTTTTTGCTTAGTTTTAACCCATTGTCTTTTTTCTGTTCCGGGAGCTCAACCAGAATCTCAAATGGCATCGAGCGATCATGTCTTCTTATGTTACAATTTCTCAGACTTTCCTTGTTTTGGGCGACTTGAACAGTTTTAAGGAGTATACTGGTCAGATATTTTGTAGAATGTCTGTTTGGGTTTGTCTGAGTTTTTTCTCATTACTGGAATGGAGTTATGGGCTTGGGGGTGCCATTTGCACGATGCTGCATCAACAGCACATACTTTCAGCATGATGTATATAGCTTTTATCATTGTTGACTTGATCAGCCTGGTTGAGATGGGACTGGTCAGATTCCTCCATCATAAAGTGACTGTTTTTTCCCCTTGCCACGCTGTCCTCTTTGGAAGATGTCACTAGGTCCAGCCCACACCTTCTCCCTGGAGGATGGAGGGACTACATCAATTATTTAGAATTCTCCTGCATGGAAGACTTGCTTCTTCTCTCCTGTTTATTTATTTAGTCGGTCATCTATTTATGTCAATGTGGACTCGTGGATATTTACCTTATACCTTGAGTTTTAATCCAGGGCGTTTTTTTTTGCTCAAATCTGGCCATTGGGGCACTTTCAGTTGGTTCCTGTGTTCCTTTACACACCTTTAGCATTTTGCTTTTTGTGCACTGTCTTCCTCTCTGGCATACGAGATGCTCCAGGCTCCTCTTGTCTGTTTCCTGCCCCAGTCCCAGAATCACCTGTTTCTGTAAGCAGCCCTGTTGCCTTTTGTCGGCGAAGCATTAGAAACCAAGATCTGAACACAGGGCATGCTGGCGGCAACTTGGGGTCTTCGCTTCAAGAGAGGCTTTGGAAAATCCAGCACACAGTGACTGCTTAATAACTGTTGGTTATCAATATTGTGATTATGCAGTAGACATTGTGTTAAGGGCAGGGGACATGACTGGCACAAGGGATCAGTCCTCCATGGACTCACAGCCTGGGGGCGGAGACACATTTGTGAAAAATTACGTTGCGCCATGAGAAGGGCTTGGATGGATACTTCAGGCAGTAAGGGGCATAATAAAGTAGCATTAAAAATAATACCACAGGGCAACCCCTCCAGGGCCTTCCCTCCCCACTGTGGGAGCCTTTCTGTCATCTCAATAAATCCTACACTCTCACAAAAAAAAAAAAATAATAATACCACAGAGGACCATGAATGAAAATTACCATCTGCTGTATTGTTACCTGAAAAGGCAAGATAAACAATAGCATGAAATGGATGATCTCACCTTTGTCATATGAATATGTGTGTTGTGTGTGTGGCAGTAGGTAATTGATATTTATAGTATTGCATATTCTGTGGAATTAACTAGTATAGTTGGAATGATGTGTGCCTTGAAACCCGCTCTGCTCATCTCTCAGTGGCGGTATGACAGGTCATTCATCTTTATTCTTTTTGGTGCTTATCTAAAATTTCTGAAATAAATCCATTACTATGTTTAACTCCTTTAAAAGAATGCGGAGCTAAGAGAAGACGGGAGCTGATTTGCCTTGGGATGATCAGAGGCTTCCACGGTCCCTTCTAGAATGCCAGGCAGACTTGTGGGAGGGGGCGGTGACCTGTGGGTAGGTGGTGGGCCCGTGGTCTCTGGCGGCTGAAGACACACAGGGGAACACCATCACTCCGTGAGGGTCATACTCGTTGCTGTTCTGTTCCCTGCTATCTGCGGGACACAGGGCAAGTGCTCAGTAAATTGACTTTCTTTCTTTCTTTCTTTCTTAACCAGGAAGTCGAATTTTTTATTATTTGTTTCTTTTTTGCTGCAACGCTGTTGTCGCACTGTATAAAAACAGCACAGCAAATGCAGCATGATGTCAGATTAAGCTAGTGTTGTTCTTTATCTGACACTGTACCACCAACAAAAACTTCTCTCCTCCAAGTTGTTTCCAATGAAAAGATCAGTAAGTATTTCAACCCAAATCCAAGTGTGGATGGATGCAAGCAAGTTACAGTGTTATGTAAAGCTTAAGAGAACAATGTTATCCTTGAATTGCATAATTTTCATAACCAGTTTTACCATGGATATTTCGTGAATTCTAATGACTACAGCCTAGTCTCAACCCAGGAGGGTATTGTGAAAAAGATGCATACTGTGTTTGTCTGTAATCCTTCGAAGGTTAAGCAGTACTTTTTCTCATTAGCAGGATTGAGTAGTTTCTTTTCCCATCAGTACTGCTAAAAGTTGCTCCACCACTAACGCAAGACAACCATGCTGGATGGCGTTATTCCACACGGGTTTATTTAGGGCTCCGGTCTCACTCCTCGATAGACTCGACGTATTTCTCATAGGCCTCGTCACTCATCAGCTCATCTAGTTCCGAAGGGTTCCTCAGCGTCCTCTTGATCGGCCAACCAACTTCATCCCAAGATGGGCTGACAAGTCCTGGGTTTTCTGCAAGACCTTCATTAATTTCTGTTACTTCTCCTGATAAAGGAGACTAGAGTTCACTGGCAGCTTTCACACTTTCCAAAGCACCAAACTCATCCTGCTTGTTTAGTTTTGTTCCAACTTCAGGAAGACTACAGCAAACACCACCTCCCAAGGCTTCCTGTGCAAAATGACTGATTCCCACTGTTCCAATTCCATTCTCTGTCGTTATCCGTTGATGTTTCTCGGTGAAATTGCCCATCAAGAGCAGAGCAAGTCCCCTGTGCAGCCTCCGGACGGTGCCCACCCCAGGACCCAGGGCCTCGGCGGGCAGGGCGCAGCGGGCACCGAGGCCATGCAGGCTGCAGACCATCGCGGTGCCTGCATGGTCAGTAAATCGCAGTGCCATGTTTGCAGGGGTCAGTAAATTTCTTTAAATACATTTGTTTGAGAACCGCTAAAATGCTGGTACTTACAAAGTCACAATCGTTGATATGAATTTTGCTTTTGGGTCAAGAGGGCTTTTCGCAACCATCTTTCAGTTGCCATCGTCTGGCCAAGCTCTCTGGTCTACTCAGCTTCTATTTGAGGAATTCTAGGAGTCCTCGGAGCTAGCGCCCAGTGATGCCAAGGGGAAGCCGCCAACATTTGCTGCTCGGCTTCGATTCTTCTTTGCCCTTATTCAGCCCTAGGGCCCAGTCACACACTCACCTCTGGCCTCCAGCCGGCCTGGCACTAAGGGTCCCCCCTGGCTCAGACCTGGCCACCAACCTCACTGGAGAGGAGTCATGCCCCCTCTGGGGCTACTGTCAGTCTCTAAGGACACACCCAGGGACAGGGCTGAGGCCAGGAGCCGACGAGATGACAGTTCGATGGAGGGTGGAGTAGGAAGTCTTATGCGGGAGTACTCAGGGCATGAGTACTGTGAGGCTGGACAGAACTGACCCCGAAGGAAAAGCAGGGCTCACTAGGGCATGTTGACAAGTGACTCACATGGGAACCCCATGGGAGACATGGATGGGGTGCATCCCTGGATTGTCCCACACAATCAGACTTAGGAACAAGGGTAATACTTGAGCCTAAGGAAGGATTGGGATGAGCCCTCATCTGACTTGAGGGAGTCCAAGCGAGTGAGATGGAAACCTTCGGGGATGTCAACCAGGAGGAGGCCCTGAGCTGAAAGATGGCTTTGGGAGCCTGGCCTGTGTACACTGGCAATGAGCACCCCAAGTGTAAGGAAGATGCCACCCAGAGCTAAGTTATTTTGCAGGGTATTTTCATGTGAACAGCACAGACATTTCAGACGCCTACTTTTCATCCACCTCCTTATCCTCTCACCTTGTTTCTTTGGATTCCACAAAAATCCTTTAAAACTCCACTACGCCTCAAGGACAAAGCGCTCAGCCCTGAACAGTAACTCCTGGCATTTGTTCTGCACTGAATCCAAGGGGCACAAAAGGGAGACCCACTGGCCAGTTGGACAAGCAGCACTGGCCTTCCAGACCGACCTCAGAGTCCCATCCGAGAATGCCCAGACCCCCTCCTGCCTGAGACCAGCACCCCTCCATGTCCTCAAACCCATTATTTGAGCCATGTGAGCAAAGCGTACTTTATTTCACATTTGTTAAGTTTGCTTTTCCGATCGCTAATGATGTTAACTCTCATGTTTACGGCAGATTTTTTTTTTTTTTACACTTGTGACCGAGTCTCTAATTTTGCTTGTTGTTCTTGAGGTCTACACGTTTTTAAGAATTTTGTGTCTAAATCTGTTGACCTTTTTAGTGATTTCTTTTATTGCGTGGAAAGTCAATTTTCCTTTGGGAAAACACAATAAAATGTAATTCCTTCGCTCATACTATCCACATAAATTAATTCCAAATCTTAATGTTTTAAAACTAAAATATGTACAGAACAGAAAGACCAGGAAAAATCTACACTGCTTGGGACAGGGAAGTTGTGCTCAAATGAATGATACTCAAAAGAGACAAAAACTCATAAGAATAAAATGATAGATTTGGCCACGTGAACTTACAATGGTGGAAGACTTTCTAACTATATATTACCAATAATGAGCTAATCTCTATTCTACCTAAAGTATCTTTACAAGTCAGAAAGAAAGAGACAAAAGGGTGTGATGGATATAGATCGACAATTCACAGAAGAAACTTTAGCCAGAAATGTTCAGTCATACAAGTTAGTAAGGAAAAGTGCAATTAAAGCAAAAATGTATCGGCATTTTTGTATCAGTTGGCAAAAAATTAAGAATATCTTTTGTTGGTGACAGAATAAAGGAACGGGTGCACTCATATAATGTTGATGGGAATTTAAATCAACATCGTTTTTTCAGAAGAATGTGCAACAGCTATTAATGTCTTTTTTTTTATTTTTTGAGTTGGAGTCTCGCCCTGTCGCCCAGACTGGAGTGCAGTGGCACGTTCCCGGCCACCACAGCCTTGACCTGCTGGGCTCCGGCGATCTTTCCACCTCAGCCTTCCAAGTAGCCGGAACTACAGGCGCGCGCTACCATGCCCAGCTAATTTTTGATTTATTGTAGAGATGAGGTCTTGCCAAGTTGCCCAGGCGGGTCTCGAACCCGCAGGCTCAGGCAGTCCACTCACCTCAGCCTCCCAAAGCGCGGGATTACAGGCTGAGCCACCGAGTCCGACTACTGTTAATGTCTTAATTACACGCATCCTTTGACCCAGCAACTAGACAGCTAGAAACTTCTGCATTGAGATACTTGCACAATGCGAAAAATATCTAAGATGCCCTCTGCAGCACTATTGGCAATAGAAAAACATGAAACTAACCTAAATGGCCACTAGGGGGGCAATTTAAATAATCTGTAATACTACATGCTATAGATATTCTGCCATTAATAAAAGGAATAACGCATGTTCTTGTCTTAAAATGGAAAGGTATTTATGAAATATTGTTACTTGGAAGAAAAGGGAGACAAGGTGTAGAATCATATTTATTACTGTGACAGGCTTTTAAAATATATATACAGCTTTTATTTGTACCTCATTTCTTTTTCCTTGTTAGCTAATGAAAATTGTAAGGGTGTGAATTCACTTCTGCTTTCTGCTTGGGAGAAACCAACCCATTTTTGATACATAAGATTCTCACTTCAATTATTTTCTGTCTTTTCCATGTTTCATTGTATCTGACCTTTCATTTTTAGCATTCTGATTAGTAGGTCGGAACTTTTTTTGTTTGTTCAAATGCATACCCCTAATTTCTAGTTTCATTGGACCCTAACCAGAGAAATGTGGCCTGGTCAATCTCTACTTCTGAAAACTTTCTGAGATTTTGAGTTTGGGTATGCAAGTACAATATTGCGTATGCTTGATAAAACACTTGAAAACAAGCCATACTGTCTATCAGTTGCATGCATCAGCACCCATATCATCGTATCCTTGTCAATTGTATAACAGCATCTTCCACATCTTAATTCTTTTCTTACCTCCTTGTTCTGCCATAGACCATACACCAACAAAGGCACGTCAAATTCTCCCATAAATGCTGTGTTTTGCTCATTCCTCACATCCTTCTATACTCAGAATGTCTTGAGCCTAATGCCCAGAGGTCTTTTACAACTCTCCTAGGATGATAAACATTCCATATCTAAAATTCCACCTGTTTCTTATGGGAACCTGATGCTACAGAGATATTTCCTGGAAACTTATGCTACAGAAATGTTCAAATGGCCTAAGTTCTTTCGCTGGTTTTCCTCCTTCCTGGATGGGAGAAGATCTGTCCATTCCTAGCACACAAGAACCTCACCCACCTTGTCCCATCTTATTATCTGTCGCTCTGGCCCCAATACCTGTGGGCCTCGGGGCTCATGTCTAAATGGGAAGGGCAAATAGTTAAGCAGAAACCTTTATGACCCATCTGGATCCTAAGGGCCCACCAGTGACATCTGGGCCACCCTGCTGAATTCTTACTGGGAGAGCTGCCTGGGATGTCTGTCAGGGTCTCCTACCAAGCTTTTGTTGGTGACAGTATAAAGGAACAGGTGCACTCATATAATGGGAATGCAGGGGAAGGAGATGGATTCAGTTGCCTTCCTCCTCAGACTCCTCAGAACCTGGAAGAAAGATCCACCCACCTGAATGCTTCCATCTATCTCCCCACCCTATAGCTGCAGACAAAGGTTTTCCTTGGAGGACTGAGCCATTCAGAATGCACTGGACCGGCTTATTCCCCTCCACCATCCTAGACTGAGAAGAGCTGTTTGTTGGAAGGAACACCCTGGCAGCAGGTGGAGAAGCTTCTAGATCTGAAGCTTTCTGGGTGCCCTCAGGGAGTAGGGCGCAATGGGTGGCCAGTAGAGTTTTTGTAGCCTGAATTTGGGTGCTGATAGCATAGGAGAGAAGGTATGATCTGGTACCCCAGGGACATTTTTCTCAGCCCATCCCCACTGATGACAGCTGGCAAAACTCTCATCTATCTGAGCGGCAAAAGTTAACAAGTATGACAACATATTCTGTACGTGAAACTGTTGGGAAACAGTTGGGAAACCCTCGTGGAGGGGGAATGTGGCAGTAGTAACACGACTTCATCTGTGTTTACCTTTTGATCCAGTTTGTAATCTACCCTGAAGGTCCAACTCCAAAAGCATGAAAATAGAAATACACATGGTTACTGACTACGGTACTAAGTTGCAAAACACGGAGAACAACCTAACGGCCATATGGAAGAACGTGGTTGAATAAACTATGGTGCGTCTACTCAAGAATGAACGGCAGGTTGAAAAAGAAGAACAAGGTCCCCATGAACTGTTGGTGGTATTCAGGGCATGCAGTCAAGTGAAAAAGAGGAAAGCTTCAAAAAAGGAAATATAGTTTTGCATAAGAAAACTGAGAAATAATAAAATATGCCTGTATCTCCTCCTTTATGCAAAAAGAAATAAGAAGGATCAACCAGAAACTGATATTGGTACTTATGGGGGAGAGGGGTAGAAAGAAAGGTGGTAAAAAGCATGAAGGGTGAAGGGATCGGAACAGGGAAAGGGGAAGGAGAATGGGATACTTCCCTGAGGATTGTCTTTGTAAAGTTCTGGCTTCTTGGAGTCATGTTAATTTACATCATCAAAAAAATTAGTGAAAAAGAAAAGGGGGAAACTCATAATGGAATCTAAATCGAAGCAAGATCATTTAAATGTCCTTCATATAAATCACCAGCACACTGAAAAAGGAAAAAAAATGACTCAAGATGACTTTTGAACACCGTATTGTGTTCACACTTTAGCACTTCAGGCTGAAAACAAAACAAAACAAAAAGCTGTTAAAAAAAAAAAAGATTGAACTTATAGTAGTTCAATCTAATTAAACCAGTCCATCTATTTTTCACAGTGGCAGAGCTTAGCAATTCTAAAACTGCTTTGTTTATATTTTAGGACTGAGCAAATAGATAATTGATGAGAGCCAAGTTTTTCACTGTTGGAAAATGGAGTTACAAAAGAGGAAAGAAGGAAGTCTAGAGTGACCCCGTGATGCTGGGTTGGGTCTAGAGGTATGGACAGATAGATACACACACACACAAACACACACACACACACACACACACACACACACTTCCTAGCTCTGTCTGCAGACGGTAGGTTCTAGAAGGAAATGATTGCAACCAGAGCCCAGATCTTGGTTTCAAATTATCACTCTCCAATAAAAGGAACCAGGGATCCTTGGAGAAATAACAGATGTCCATGTGGGCACAGGAAGAGGGCAAGATAAACCCAGAATAACATGTTCCACAAATTAGGAAATTGTCAAAGAGATATAGGGGCATGTCAAAAGTACGCAGGACCCAGCTTGTAGGGGATTCAATGGCCTAATCTGGGACTTTTTTTTTTTTTAGGAGTTTATTAAGAAGACAGAAAAGCTCCCTCAGCCAGAGGGACACCGAAAGAGGGTTGCCCATCTGGGACATTTTGAACACTAAAACAAATCATAATAGTAATGGGCTATAGCCCATAGAATGCAATAAGAATTCCTAACCCTGAATTGTACCTCATATCTTTAAAATAAAAAATAAAATAATAATGTCATCTCAAAAAAAAAAAAGAATTTATGAGTCTACACAGAGACAGATACATTTTTAAATAATAAAGATGGAGAAAAAAAGTTTTTCTTAAAGTGGAATTCTCAGTATATATAGAAGGAATTGTGACATTAAAAAGATAGCCATCATAATAATAACTGTTTCAGGCAAGAAGCATCAATGGGTGCTTCTGTGGGTGAAAATTTCATGAGAAAAAAAGAATTATGGCGTCTCAAAGAACTACCCCTAAGATACTTGATACTTACAAGCAACTAAATAAAAAGAACTGTATAGTAGAGAATCCTAGCGGATAACACCCTAAGTAGGTAGAAGTTCTCGTTACCAGTAATGGGACAAATAGATCATTTGTTCCCAACATTTTCCCCCCTAATATGGCACCTTCAGAAGGACATGTCACTTCACTGCTCTAGTATTCTTGCCTGAAGTACGTAGCGTCAACGTAGTCACGAGGAAACATCAGACAAACCCAGACGGAGGGACATTCTCCAAAATAACTGGCCCGTATTCCTCAAAACTGTCAAGGTCCCGAAAGACAAAAAGAACCAAGGAACCATTCCAGGTTAATGGAGTCTAAGAAGACGGAACAAGTAAACACGGTGTGTGATTCTACACTGGCTCATGGGGGGAGGAGAGGAAAGAGATTGTTATGAAGGACACCAGCCCAGCAGGACATCTGGTGAAATCCGAGCAAGGTCTGTAGATGACATAATATTATTGTAGCGGTGCTAATTTCCTTATTCTGATCGTCATACTTGATTATATAAGAGAATGTTCTTGTTTTTGCAAAACACAGTGAAATATTTAGGGATCGAGAGGCATCATGTCTGCAATTGACTCTTAAATGGTAGAAGAAGTAAAATGTCTCTATAGAGAGGGGGGGAATAATAAAACAAATGTGTGATAAAATGTTAACATTTGAGGATTCTGAGTAAAGGGGTCCTTCATATTCGTATTATCTCTGCAACTTTCCCATGAAATCTGGAATTATTCCAAAAAGAACGTTTGTATCGGTTTGTTTGTTTCAGTGCAGGTATTCCTAAAGAGGGTACATAACAAGTCCCTGGAAACTAACATTATTCAGGCCAACTTCCTAAAAATAAACTTTTCTAAGACCGAGGAGCCATAGCTTACTTCAGCTTCCTGGTAAGGCTCTTTGCAAAAAATTCCTCAGTAGAATCTTCTAGAGCTTCCAAAGAATGCCTAGCTGTCCTGTCCCATAATACCCTCAGACACTTCTCCCCATGAGACTGATTGGAAATTCAATGAACTTCCTATAACAGAGTTCTCCTTAGAAAGAGAACGAAAGCAAAATACCAGGCAAGCTGTCTAAATATTTATGATAGATAATATCGTCCCCCTCTTTTCTAATTCAGAATCTCTCCGCCCGTCTCCTAGGGCAGTTTCTCACCCTCAGCACTGGTGACATCTGGGCCAGATGAGTCTTGCTGTGGGGACAGTCCTGTGTATCGTAGGATGGTTAGGGGCATCTTCGCTGGCGTCATTCACGGGGCCCCCGTGCTTTCTGATTTTCATGTTCCAAATATGTGACAATGGGGGCAAACACTGCCTTGGTTGAGAACCACTCCTATACAGCCACCGATTCAGCAATCTTAAAATAAAAATCCAAATTCATTTCACCCTTGGAAACGTTTCCTCGGTACGTGAATGCCATCTGGGTGTTTCTAGCATTAGTGAAACTCTGGGCCAGTGCCTGTCGAGCATTTTTAGACACAGTTTTGGTTTTTTGTCTGTGTGTTTAACATTTATTGAGAACTTAGTAAGCACCAGCCAATGTACTAATAAGCACTTTACATGCATGTTCTCATTTAATTCTCAAATCAAATCTAGGAGGCTCAGCATGTGTTCTCGGCCTTGTCAGAAAACGACCAAGGGTGACAAGCAATTTGTACACCTACTGGCAAGCAGGCCCTCGTTAAGTTCCTGGAGGTGTGGCTGGCCTGAGAGGCATGCATAACCCTGAGGCCTGACATCAAAAGTCCACAGTGCCACCAAAAATGTTGCCAAGAGGCTAAGGATGAGTCTTGACATCTGAAACAATACCTCCTCACTGCTAGAAAACACGATCAATTATCCACTGTGTTCCTACACCATTATTTTTTTGTCTTTTATTTTTTATTTTTTGAGTTGGAGTCTCACTCTGTCACCCAGACTGGAGTGCAGTGGCCGCTCCCGGCCACCGCAGCCTCGACCTGCTGGGCTCCGGCGATCCTTCCGCCTCAGCCTTCCAAGTAGCTGGAACTACAGGCGCG
>CAUYQG010201869.1:0-15285 GCA_963574415.1 Tarsius wallacei | reverse complement strand
CGCCCAGACTGGAGTGCAGTGGCCGCTCCCGGCCACCGCAGCCTCGACCTGCTGGGCTCCGGCAATCCTTCCACCTCAGCCTTCCGAGTAGCCGGAACTACAGGCGTGTGCTACCACGCCCGGCTAATTTTTTTGATTTATGGTAGAGATGAGGTTTCGCCTGCCCAGGCGGGTCTCGAACCCGCGGGCTCAGGCAATCCACTCACCTCAGCCTCCCAAGGCGCGGGATTACAGGCTGAGGTGGAAGGATTGCCGGAGCCCAGCAGGTCGAGGCTATGGTGGCCGGGAGCGGCCACTGCACTCCAGTCTGGGCGACAGAGTGAGACTCCAACTTAAAAAAAAAAAAAAAAAGTTAGAACTTAGGCAATTTGAAGAATTACAGCAAATCAGGGTTAGATTAGATGAGTACTTAGTTATCAGTATATAAATAGATTTGAGGTCAGTGTTATGTATTCTGAATATTTTTACAACCTTTGATGTAATTAGTGCTGTTGAGATACAGATTTAGGAAGTGGTTTTTCCACAAGCCTATGTTGGTTTGTGTCAGGTTAGTAAACCAGAACTGGCTTTCATATATTCCATTTATTTTGTATTTGTATATATATTTTTTTGAGTTGGAGTCTCACTCTGTCTCCCAGGCTGGAGTGCAGTGGCACACTCACAGCCACCCTAGCCTAGTCCTGCTGGGCTAAGGTGATACTTCTGCCTCAGCCTTTCAAGTAGCCGGAACTACAGGTGCACGCTACCATACCCAACTAATTTTTGATGTATTGTAAAGAGGAGGTCTTGTCAAGTTGCCCAGGCTGGTCTCAAACCCATGGGTTCAGGCAATCTACTCGCCTTGGGCTCCCAAAGTGCTGGGATTACAGGCTGAGCCACCAAGCCTGGCCATCTATATGTTTTTTAAAAATATCTGCTGTGTTCTGAATGTCTATGTTCCTCCAAAATTCATATGTTGAAATCCCATCCCCCAAGTGATGGCATTAGGTAGGGGTCTTTGGGAGGTGATTAGGTTATGAGGGTGGAACCCTCCTGAATAGGATTAGTGCCTTTATAAAAGAGACCCTAATGGCTCCTACTATGTGTGGCAGGCTGGGTATGGCCAGAGTCAAAGAGTGGGGATGAAAGTAGTCACCAAGACAGTTATGAAATTAGGAAAAATAGATTTATTACAGGGAAGATTCTTTATGAAGGGCACAACAGGCCAATAATGGAGAAAGTGTCAGCTGTCTGTGAAGAGGCAGGGGACAGAGGGTTGTTTTTATAAGAGGGATTTGGTGTGAATTGTCTTTGGGGTTGGTCTGCAAAAAGAAATTAACAGAGTTTTGTGAAGTGGCTGATAGTGGTATTTTGTTTATTTAAGATAAGGTTAGTTAACAGCAATAGTTAACTGGTAACAAATGGTTAACTACTTATTGTTTACTGCAAATGTTTTGCAGCTGGCTGACCAGCTTTTCCAGCTCTTGCTGTCTTGAGGTCTCCCTTTTTTGTTTCTCTGAGTTGGAGTCCCACTCTGTCGCCCAGACTGGAGTGCAGTGGCCGCTCCTGGCCACCGCAGCCTCGACCTGCTGGGCTCCGGCGATTCTTCTGCCTCAGTCTTCCAAGTAGCCAGAACTACAGGCATGCACTACCATACCCAGCTAACTTTTTATTTATTATAGAGACAAGGTCTCGCCAAGTTGCCCAGGTGGGTCTCGAACCTGCAGGCTCAGGCAATTCACTCACCTCAGCCTCCCAAAGTGCTGGGATTACAGGCTGGAGCCCGGATGAGATCCCCTTTTTAAATATAATTTACCCAATTTTTGCTGGGCTAACTGGGCTGATACTTCACCGCAATTGAGTCAAGAGGTGTGGTTGGCACGGAGGCCAGAGCGCCGCCTCCCAAATTGTGCTTCAGTGAGAGCATCTTGCTTGCCACCAGGGATGTAGACAGGCCAAGAGCGTTTTGGCCTGTGGAGGGGGGGGCAGTGAGGACCTCTGTGTGTGTAGTCTTCCTCATCTACCTCAGCTCACCGTGGATTCTTAAAATCTTTTCATTCCAGGAGCTGTTTTTGGCATATTTGCAACTCCTTGGGTTACAGTTTCCTCAGTTTGCTTCTTTGATGGCTGGCAAAGCTTCTGACAGCCATTCACATCTGAGGGAGACACAGAAAGGTGGGGGGACAAGACTCAGTCTTCTCCTGCCCCTGCACAGCCTCTCGCCACTGTAGTCTTGAGCCAGTCACTGGGCCTCTCTGGGCCAGGGCGGATGCAGGTGTGGAGCTGTGAGACTGTGGGGCTGGCCCGGAGCCTGTCTCTGCCTCCCTAACTCAGGTGGCTCCTGGCTGAGAGACCTCGGGGAGGGGTGGACAGCACTGCTTCTGTAGAAGGCTTTGGAGACCCCCCGTGGGTGGGGAGATGCTCAGAACTGAGGGGCACGAGCGAAGGCTTGGGAACCAGGAGGCAGCACTCAGAGCTCAGGGCAAGCCACCCCCTCCTGCTGCATGCGGGTGCTCCGGTGGCCTGGAGTCCCCAGGGCTGGTGCTTTGGAATCCCCTGGAGGCACAGCTTTGGCCGTATCTAAGGGCAGAACGTCTGGTGTCCACAGTGAGCTTGTGGAGGTGGCGGCTGTGGGTCCCCATCCTGGCTGTCAGCCGGCAGGGCTCCAGGAGGAGGAAGTCCTCGGGGACTCTGCTTGGCACACGGATGCCCACTTGTGAATGAGTCCGACTGAGATGCCAAGAAATAGGCCAAGAGCACATTTGGGGGGATGTTCAGGAATTGACACTGATGTAGGCTCTTCCCAGCAAAGAACAGAAATAGCAAGGACAATGGCCTGGATCTGCAGTGACTGCCTGGTACCAGACCTGAGACATCGGGGCCTGGAGCACTGGGGCAAGTCTGTGTTCATCTGGGGCACCTCTTGTGATACAGCAAACAGCCACAAATCACAGATTCCTGAATGTCAGTCTAGGTTTGTGTGACATCCTTCCCATCCTTTATCCCCGGCCCAAGTTCTGTGTGTCTCACTTGAGAAGTGGCTGTCAGCCCCTTGGGGCAGTTTTCTACCAAGATAGGAAAGCACGTTTGGTTCTGTTGGAAATGCCCTCCTGTGATGGTCCCAGCCTGGCCCTGCTGGCTCCCAGACTTTGTGTCTCCCGGAACCGGCCGTGGTGATCGCAGCATCCATGAGGAATCCTGAGTGCTCAGAGCACACCATCTCCATGGCCACCTCCCTGGAGACACAGCGTCCCTGGCCCACGTGGAAACCCCTGTGATCTGCACATCCTCCAGTTTGGGGCTGAGTTCCACCAGCCTCATGGCTCACTGGTCCCAGGTATCAACAGCTAATGGAAACACAGACTGTTTGGGACTGGCCGCTCTGCTGTGAGGTCTCAGCCCTGCCCAGGAGTGTGGAGTTGGCTGCGAGTAAGGCGGTCCGAGCTCAGACACGGGCCCGTGGTTTTCATGGGGAGAGTTGTTCCCCAATATTGACAGCACGGGGGTCCAGAGGCAGCTGGGGCCAAGGTCACCCCAGGGAAGCCTGTGGACAGGCAATGGGGGAAGGCGCACCAAGTGACAGCTCAGGCGTTGAATCCCGGGATCTGATGTGCCAGCAAGCCAAAATCAATCCCTGCTGGTGCCTCTGGAAAAGGAGCTGGAGACACTCAGAACAGTCAGAAGAACGGTCTCGGGACCTTGTTAAAACCCACCCCTCTCCTGTCGTGACAGCTTCCAGCTTAAACAGTGAACCTCTCCCTAGTTTGAGTTTAGTGATTAGGAACTGGTTGTAAATTAAACTGTTAGGAGAGGGGGTGCAGGGTTGGGGGCTGTGGTTCCTTGGCACCGGGTCCTTCTTGCCTGTTCCCTCTCACATGAGCTTCAAGAGGGATTTGCCGGGGACAAGGGGGAATCCTTTTCAACACAGCCACCTCCTACTTTGTTGAACAGCTTATGGTGTCTGCTTCATTCACTGGTTGTGGCCTCTTAGTGGAGAACTCAGTAAAAGTCTCTGAGTAGGTGATTAAAATGATCGTTTTTGAAAACATTTACATGGCCCACACAGGAAGGCTCAGATAGGAAAAGGAAATCACATGCCCAATGCTCCTCTCTCCTCCCTGAGGCAGGGGTCCCTTAGGAAAAGGGGTCACATGTCCCAAAGTCCTTCACCCCTCCCTGAAGTGTGGGTCCCTTGAAATGGGATCTGACCCCAAGGACCTTTCTCCCAGGACACAGCAGGAAAGACAATCCTGCCCCGGGAGCGATACTGTAGCCACAACCTTGATGGGGTGACCCAGGATCATGCTCAAAGGCATTCCTGCATGGAAAGTTCTCAAGTTTTCTTTCCATCTCTCTAGACGTCTCACTTGTGTTTTGGAAAAAGGGCCATTTTCTTCGTGTCAGAATAAGCACTCCTACAACAGAAAGAGCATGTTCCAAACACTTCCTGTTAAAGAACAGAAGCAAGGCAGACGCCGAAAAGGAGATGCTGAAAAGTGGGCCCAGAAAGAAAAGTGTGTCTGAAACCTGTCCACTCCTGTTTCCATTTCCTTCAGAAACTCTTCAACGTTGGAGATGGGACAGAGGAAGGGGAAGTGTGGGGTGATGAGGGGATCTCAGGGTGGATGGAGAGGCGGGTACAGAGACTGGTCATGAGCTGGCAGGGGCTCTGTGGTATGAGTGGAGGAGATGGCAGGGACTCTGCAGTGTGGATGGAAGATGGCAGGGACTCTGTGTGTGGACAGGAGATGGCACAGGCACTGCAGTGTGGACGGAAGATGGCAGGGGCTTTGTGGTGTGGATGGGGGAGGTGGCAAGGGCCCTGAGGTGTGAATGGTCTGGAGAGCCAGGGGCAGAGGGAGGAAGAAGACATCTGTGGGCCACTCCAGGTCCATCTGAGACACAGAACCCCAGGAACGTGGAGTGGGGGAGGTGCGTTGGAATGCCAGTCAGGCAAACGATGACAGTTTACCCTGTGGGATATCCTGGGCTCTCTTTGATCAAATGACATGGGAGGCAGGTTTGAGACCCGGGAAGACAGGACTGTAGAAATGGGCCTAATTGCTTCATAAAATGGACTTTGTCTTTTTCTCAGGAAATGGTAGTAGGCCGAATCTCTAAGTAAGTCAGTTTTCTTGGGAAACAGAGCCAAATGCAGAGCCCTGGCCATGGTCTATGTCCAGAGCCCTAGGTGTGGCCTGTATGCAGGGCCCAGGGCATGATTTATTACTCACAGCAGGTTTGCAGGTGTTTGTGCAAGCAGGGACTAGGCAGAAAGCAAAGGATGGTGCGGAAGCATGTTCAGTGCTGACATTTGTCACTTTTTCTTGCTGAGAAACAGAAAATATTGTCTTCTCTATCTCATCTCCACCTGCATGTTGAGAACTCAGTTTACAAGTAGATAAAGTTTGTGAGTTAACTGTCAAACATGGGAAACACTTTTTTCATGCAAACATTATACAAAGAGGACCCCACCAAAAAAAAAAAATTATCTTTTGGAGGGTGGGCTCCTTTGTAGTACACTTGGTATTTGTTTCTCCGGATCAAAAGGTCAGTTGGAGTTTTTATCTGGAAGTTTTGAGAAGGTTGTGTCACAATTTGTGGAAGAAACGTCCTGAGTTGTGACAAACAGGTGACTGGTTCTTCCACCATGACAATGCACCTGCTCACGCCACACTGGGTGTTCAGCAGTTTTTGACCAAAAACAGTATGAACCCCATAACCCACCCTTCCTACTCACCTGATCTCACTCCAAGTGACTTTTTTCTGTTTCCTGGATGAAAAAGTCTTCAAAGGGAAACATTTTGCCAATATGAAAGAGGTGAAACAAAAAACAGCAAAAGTACTAAAAGGTATCAAAATGGACGAATTCAAAAACCAGCCCCCGGGGTCTTGGCCTGGAGTGGGAGACCTTGGCCTCCTATGGCTGGAGAGCCGGCTGGTGGGGGGGGCCCAGAGGTAAGTCTAGTGACCTGTCAGCCCCCTGCCCAGGCTGGAGGGGAGGACACAGTGTCTGGTCCTGTTTGTGAAGGAGGAGGCAGCTGTGCAGGGAAAAGCATCCCCCAATGGATGGTGGACCCAGGAAGTAGGGAGGAGGACCAGGAGAAGGTGAACCAGGAGTAGGAAAGGGCAGAGGCTGATTCTGCAGTGCCCCTTTCTCCCCATGTGCTTCTGGCCAGAGTCTCCCAGCCCCAGGCCAGCCAATCAGAGGGGTCCTTCCAGGTCATTCTCATCCTAAAACATAGAGGTGTTGGCACCTCTGCTTCCCTGAAAAAGCCATAAAGATTCTTCCTTTCCTACAGAATAAATCTACCCTTCTCTCAGTTATTTCATGCTGGGTCTCTTCCACACGTTGGGAGGGTTATTAGGACCAAAAAGCTAGAAGAACGTGTGTTTTCTGCACTGTGACTTGTGCTGTCACTTAAATGCCACCTTCTGTGCTGCTCCTGGGCCTGGCTTAGCACCCTCCCACACTCCCAGTGCCTTCTTAGTCCACTGTGTCCCAGCATGCTGAGCAACCCCCATCCCCACACACCAGTGTCTCTGCGCTCACTGTCCGCCCGCCATCCCAAGCACCACCCCAGCCCCTGCTGCTTCTGCAAATCCAAGTGACCTTCAAGGCCCTCCTAGCCCCACAGCAAGGGACACGTCATCCCCCACAGCTGCCACCTCTTGGACTTCGGTGTCCAGCGTGGATGACATCTCCCAAGGCCTTTCTGGGAATGCTGTAATGGCAACTGTTATGTGTTTGTCTTCTGCGTCAGGTTGGACCTGGAGGCAGGGAATGTGTCTATTTTGGGATACCCAGCACCTAGCACCAGCCAGGCTCTTAGTAGGTGAAGAAGACGTGTTTGGTGAATGAATGTTATAGTGTAAGAACAGCACAGACTTGGGATCAGAAGCTGGTCTTTCTGGTCATCCAAGCACATGGCCCCACACCCCTGGCCACTCCAGGTTGCCCCTCCCCCCACCTGCCAAGCCCTCCTCCCCTCCTTCCCATTGTGGGGGAGTGGTGACCCCGCCATTTTTCTTTCTTCTGCCTTGAGTTCCCTGTCACAATGGACATGTTTTTGTGATTTTTTTCCTCCCTCTCCCTCAAGTGTCCCCTAAGCATATCAAGACCCTGGTCCCTCTGAATTCTGATTGCATGTTTTAAGTGACAGGATCTGAAGGCATCATAGTTCCTCAGCCTGCATTCTGGCACAATGCCTTAGAATATTCCCTCTGTCGGGAAAACAATACTGAGCTCTCTCATTGGGATGATAATTTACCTTTCTGTCTGTCCTCTTTGTGTTTGGTTATTATTTATTGTGTTGTAAGGTACTTGTTAAGACCTTGAAAAAAATACTGACTAGTTGTTCCTTGAAATAAAAATCTGCATTTCATTTAAGCAAATTAAAATATGTGCTCAAGATCCCAGGAACTTGAACAGTCACTAACAGGATCCCTCCCTGCAGAACGTATCTGGTCAGTATGTGTTGTCATGACTTCTCCGTGGCCTGTGGACAGTAGGTGGGGACTGGTGCATCCAGTCTATCTGAAGATGTCCACTATCTCACAGCTCAGCCTAAATGACCCTTATTTGGGGTCTTACAGTCCTAGTGACCAGGAAGCACATGTGATTTGCAACTTCATAGGCTCACATGTATTTCTCTTCCTGGTTTCTTCTCAAAACTATTAGGAGAAGGTTGTTGATACTTCTTGTAAGATATGGATCATTAGGTCTAGCTAGATTTTCTCTGTTTGGTAAGATTTAGGAAGCCACATTCATCATTTTCACTCATGCAAGTTACTGAAACTTTACCTCAAAGTCTATTCTTGATATTTGTAGACATGTGGTAGAGTTATGTAAGGCAAGGTCAAAGAATAGGGTTTTTGAAGGGAACTTGGTGGGCAAGTTGATCAGTTGATGATGTCATTGAGGGGTGTTGAGACTGTCTCCTGGGGTTCTGTGGCCAGTAGAGGACTTCCTGGCTCTCTGGGCCTGGGTACGGACTTGGGTCCACCAGAATACAAAGTCCAAAAAAGATCTCCGATACCCTTCTGAGGTTTTACAAGAAATGCTATCTGTAGAACCATCCCCCTGGCTGGCAGGCACTACCCAGGTTCTACCCACCAGGGGGCCATGATGGAAGCAGTCCAGGAGGAAGGGTAAGGGAGGAGATCCTGGAGCCTGACACTACTTATTGTCTTTCAGACAGTTTCCTGTCTTCCCAGGCGGCCTTGTGTTGATTGCCTTGGGGGCAGCTTCCCCTCCTCCCGGGTTGGGGCGTGAAGGGAATTGCAAGTCAACCCAGATATAACTGTCTGTGTCTGACTGTAGTGGCAGCTATCACTCCATGACCTGATGAGAATTCCATACAGGCAGTTTTGGGCGGTTAAGAAAGAAGACACAGATACCCCCTCCAAAGGAGCCCACCACGGGACAACCAGCTGCACTTGGGGCAGATACCCCCTCCCTCTTAACCCCCTCCCTCTTAACCCAGATCGCATCCTCTCACAAAGAGCTGGGGACAGTACATTTCTGAATGTCCAGAGCTTAGATGCCACTATTTTAAATGGAAAAATCAGAGCATTTTCCCAGCTCAACCAACTTAGAAGCACAACCCTTTCCTCAACTATCACAAAAGCTCTGGAACTCCAATATGATGATCTGACAAGGATTCCTGCCTCACATAAAGTACTTGAAACACCAAATGGCTCCTCATTTAAGATTATGTTGAGCTCCCTAGCTCCCTAGCATGGCGGTGAGGGGCTGTGAATACAGCCGGCACTCATGAATGCTCCACCCCATGGGTATTCTGGGCTGCCCAGCCTCCCCAGGCTCCTTGGCGTTTTCCATGTGACGGGGTCCTGGCGGTGACGTCACAGGCACACTTGCACACCCCAGGGTGGTTGCCACACTATCAGAGACCAGCTGAGATCCGCATGCCTCCAGCCTCCCCCATTCCTTCGCCATCTTGAACGTCGCCCCGGGCACACACCCATCCCTGTGTGATGAGGGTTAATGTTACATGTCAGCTTGACTGAGCCGTTGAGAGGGACAGTTACTTGGTCACACATGATTTCAGGTGCATCTGTGAGGGTGTCTGTGGATGGGTAACACTTGAAGTGGTGGACAGAGTGATGCGATGGCCTTCCCCATGGTGGTGGGCCTCTTCATCCCTGGAAGACCATCAGTTCTTCCCGGATGGTCAGCTTGCTGACGGCAGATCTTGGGCCTTGCCAGCCCTGTAAGTGTGTGAGCCAAGTCCCTATAAACAGTTGATCTCTCTTTTCTCCCACCCTCCACCCTTACCCCCCACATATATCTCTCCTACTGGTTTTGTTTCTCTGAGAAGTCCTGACTAATACACTGCTGTAGCAGAAGTGCTATTTGGATGATGAATTAAGGGTAAAATGTTTGCAAGTCATTGTAGAAATTTCAGAGTAGTGAGTGTTCCCAGAGCAAGGGGTATTTGCATATAGAAACTAGAAGGATTTTAGGTTTTATTTTTACCTCCTGATAATTGCCTGGGAATACCCTGACTTTCTTGTAATATATCTCTATTAATTCCTTGTTTGACTTTCTATATATCTCATATATGGTATGATACTTTATTAAAACGTTGTGGGGTCTTTTTTGCTAGCACATAGATACACAAACACAGAAGCAAGTTTTTCTCTCGTTCAGCTTAGATGACAGAGAAACTCAGGCTAGACCATGTTCCTCCATTAGGATCTGGATAGAGGATATATGAGCATCATTCATTCATTCATTTTCCCTTAACCTCTCTACATGGGACTTCAAGTTAATTTGTATTGGGTCACTCCAGTACTGTGAGGCACAGCTCAGTGGAAGAAGAGTGCAGTGTCAGAGTGACTGAGCCACCAACCACTGAGAGTCTGTGGAGGACACAGCAGCCACGACTGAGTTTGGGGAGGAGCCACCTCTGCGAGGTAAACTCATGCCCAGACTCCTTGCCCCAGCAGGAGCTGCCCTCACAGACTCAGCCTGCAGCTGTCTCTGTCTGCAGCCGGGGGGGCGGGGGGGCCTCAGCAGAGACCAGGCATGGTGCACTCCACCCTGTGCCCTCCCACTCACCACGGTCAGTGGCATTGGGCAAGAGAAAAGGAAAATGTGTTTGACGAGGCAGGATGTGATGAGTAGGCACCCCTTATGCCCAGGTCGGGGTGCTGGCATGCAGGTTTCTTGACCCCTTGCCACTAGCCACACCTGCGCTCCCACCCATCACACCAGCCTCCAGCAGGCTTCTCAGTCTGTGCTGGCAATGAATAGAAATGTTTACTAGAGGATTGAACTTTTACAAGGGGTTCCCTGGCAGGGTTTTTGTTGCATTTTGTTTGGCTGTCTGGTGGAAACTACTAGACGACTGTGGCTACCATACCTGGAATAATGAGCTTGGTTTAGACAGTTGGACTCAGAGTTGTTATATTCTACATGAGAACAGGAACTTTGCATTCTCTTTTGAAATTTGTTATTCACTGATAATGGAAGGTCCTGTGTTATTTCCCGTGTCTGGGCATGCCAGGGGCTCACTTTCTACTCTTGAGTCTATTCCAGGAGGAGCCTAGTCATCATCATTCCTATGGGCCGGGTGGGGGTCTCTCCTGTTCTCTCAATAGGGAGTCATACTCAACTACAACTCACTCACAGAATGTCGCTTTCTTTCACCATGAAGGGCTAGGGTACTCCTAAGACCAACAGACTCCAAGGTAGACTTAACTGACTCAAAGAGTACTGTGCTCTGAAGACCAACAGACTCCAAGGTAGAATTAACATACTTAGGTATTTTCTGATGACTATGGGAATGGTCATTCCTATAACACCAGGTATAAAGAAGACAGGCAAGTCATGAATACACAGAAACGACAACATCCACAGTGAGGACTCTGTCATGGGGGTGTCGGTGTGGATAGATCTGCTTCCGGTGGGCTAGGCTCTGCTGGAAGCCTAAGCAGGTGCCCTCCACCAGGCCAAGGCAGGCTAACCGCAGGGTGTTCCAGGGGCTGGAGCCTGGATCCTGTGCAGGAGAGAGGCACCTCCTGATCTCCTGCTGACCCAGAACTCACAGGACAGGCAGGCCCTGGAGCAAGCTATTTCGCATCCCCAAAGACTAGCTCCAGATGACAGTGGTACTGACATCCCTGGGTTGCAGGAGAAAGAGAATCAGAAGCCTCCTCCTTTTTTCTGAGGATTTCCAGCCATGGCCTTTCCACTCCAGTCCCTGGGCCCACTGCCACCCCCGTTTCCCCCCAAGTCCCCTACTTACCAACTGTCACACCCTAGGTCTCCTCCATCACCTCCACCCTTGGCCATCCCTTCTGTCAAGCCTCATGTCCCAGTCTCTTTGCTTTATGCCACAGTCTGCCTAAAATACATTTTTACCTGCACAAGGTGACAGCAGCCAGCTTCTGACAATGCCAGGATGAAGGGGCGTGGCTGGGTGAGGAGAAGGGTGCTCTGCCCAGCGGTCATTCTTCATCCTCTTTCAGAATAAAGAAATCTCAGGCATCACAGGCACTGGGGAAAATGTCTCTTATAAAGAGATGCATAGTCCAGGTGCAGTGACTCATGCCCATAATCCCAGTACTTTGGGAGGCCAAGGCAAGAGGATTGCTTGAGCTCAGGACTTCAAGACCAGTCTAGGCAACATAGCATGACCTTGTCTCTACAAAAAAAAAAGGTGGCAAGTGCCTGTAGTCCCAGCTACTCAGGAGACTGAGTTGGAAGGATCACTTCAGCTCAGGAGGTCGAGGCTGTGGTAGGTTGTGATTGTGCCACCGCTCTCCAGCCTGGGCAACAGAGATACCAACTCAATAAAATAAAAATAAAAATAAAGAGATGTGTAAACAACTGTAAGTTGGAGCAGGACTCCACCTCCCATTATAAAACCTGCAAGGAAAACAGAGTTATTTGCTGAGGTTGGATGGTCCTGGTTCAAGGCATTACAGTATATTGGGGCCCAATATACTATAATATACAGAAAATGTATGGAGAACTTGGTCATTTGTACATGGTATGTAGTCATGGGTGGTTTCTGCTGTCATGTGAACAGTATTCTAGGTACTCAGAGGAACAGTATAGAAGCAATGATTCCTTAAAGCCATTTAAAAATTAGGTTTTGTGGTTTACCAATTTATCTTTGTAAAACTGGACACATTTTTGCTGTGTAAGGCCCTGGGCACATGTGTGACCTCTGGGTTCTGTCTTGCGCTGACATTGCTGGTATGGGCAGAGTATCTCCTCAGCTCTGCGGCAGAAGTCCCATTATGGGTGGGTTTTTCCCCAGGATGGGAGGTCAGGCCTGTTTTTTTGCATTGTTTTGTATTTTTGAGTTGGGGTCTCACTCTGTTGCCCATGCTGGAGTGCAATGGCACGTTCACGGGTCACCACAGCCTCGACCTCCTAGGCTTAGGTGATCCTTCGGTCTCCTGAGTAACTGAGACTACAGTTGCATACCACCACGCCCGGCTAAATTTTATATTTTTCTGTAGAGATGAGGTCTTGCCATGTGCCCAGGCTGGTCTCGAATTCCTGGGCTCAAGCAGTCCTCTAGTCTCAACCTCCCAAAGTGCTAGGATTACAGGCAGGCCAGGTTTGTTTTCTTAAAAAAACAGATCAAAACCCAAACTATTTCAGAAGCAGGTTGGTTTTGCTCTCTGGATCGCCCTCTCCATGGACAAGTGAGTGTCCTTGCAGGCTGAAGTGAAGGGGGAAGAAGTCCCATGCAGGTGTGGGACCCTCATGGCCACCGACATGCGAGAATCTAGCTCTTACTTCCAGTCAGGCCTCGTGACCTTGTCTGTTGTCCCTGGGTATTCCTCTCAGCCTCCTCCACACAGGATGCACATCCGGAGCTGGGAAGAGGACTAGAAATGGAACAGAAGTCCCTGTGGGATTTTCATTCAGCTGGCAGCTTCTGGTTCAATTGTTAATTCTTCTTTGCATCCAATTTTCACAACAAAAGGAGGCAGGTTAAGCTTTATATCACATTCATCTCTGCAAAGCTGGCCTGACAGTCTGGGAATATGTTAATCTGGAGGTTTGAAACAGAAGTTAAAATTTGCACAAACTGGTGAAAATGTGCAGCTCTCTTACTTATGGGAAAGGGGCAGTAGCAATTTTCCAGATAACCATTATTTGAAAAGTTCTAAGTATAATAAAAAAAATATGTCATTCTGTGGGAAGAAGTCATAGGAAAACTGAACTTATGAACTCTATCAATTGCTTCAATGACGGTAGCTCCAAGAGCTGGACTAGAAAATTCCAGATCCTGCCCTCTAGATACATGTGCACACACATGTGCACACACACGCGTGCGCGGTTTATCAGTTTATGGTTTGGTGTAATTCCCAGCCACTGCTTTAGGGAAGCCTGCAGGGGAGTGCTCATTGCTCATTCTGAGGTAGGAATACTAGTTACCCGTGAACAGACTTTGACCTCACCCTGTGTATCTTTCAGCAGGGCAAAGTTTTGGGCGAGACCCAAGATCTCCGTGGGGATTTGCACTGATGTCCCAAAGTTGTCATTCTGGGAGAGAGGAGCAATTTGGAAACATTCAAAACAGAAGAGAGTAGGCTGGCTTTCCTTTTTAAATGTAGCAGCTTGTAACTCATGCAGAAATTAGCCAAGTCCACTCCCAGCTGCATTCTGTGTCTCGTTTAGCATTGGCGTTGTCTAACAGGTGCAATGTGGGGCTGTGGGACTGGGGCTGGCTGGCCGAAGTCAGAGACTTCAGGGGAAGCAGGAGGAAGGACTGGCAGCCAAGCCATCCCCGAGGTCCTTCCTGCTCCAACCAGGGTGCTTGCGACTCATGAACATTTTTTAAAAGCATTGACTTGCATCGAAGAGTGTAACTAAAAAAAAAAAAAAGTGTGAGCCAACATGATGAGTAGGTGGCCAAGACACTTGATTCTTCCAGGGGATGCGTTGGGAGCCTACCGTGAGAATTTTAAATTCAGCAAGATGATATTAATGTGTGCTCATGTGCTCATGGTAAGGAAACCATTCGGATGTTAAAAATGGCCAATAGGACCTAGTAGACCTATGCCACAGCTAGATTGCAGAATACACAGAGAGCCACTGAGCACCTGTGGCCATTGCCAGGATACGACCTCATCCAATGTGCGGGGGTGGGCAAGGTGTCAGCCCGTCTGCGGTCCACCGCCAAAGAAGGACGGGTCTCGTTTGTGCGTGGGGAATGAGAAACTTGTGCTCAGCAATTCAAAATAGCATCCTCAACGTATGAATTTTCTCACTGAGTTTTCAAACCACTTTTTCTGGTATCAATAGTTAACTTTTTCACATACGACTGCAAGAGCATCAGAAATCTTTTGGGGGGTTGCTCCTCCAGCACTGAAGTCTCCTATAGCCAGGGTGCATGGTCCCGACATAGAACAGGACGCCTATGATGGCTGAATGTGGCCAGAGCGCACTGCCAAACCTCAGCCAGGGTAGGGTTTTAAAACTGACGCAGGGCATTCAGCATAAGCTAGACATAGATGGATAAATTTCTTATAATCAGTTTTAGAAGAGAGGAAGTAGTCATTTTTCCTCATCACATCAGGCGTGGCCGCCTTGAGGGCTGGAATGTGGGCTTGCCAGCCCACCCACCCCCCTCAACTCATAAAGAAAAACCCATCAAGGTATAGAAATGGTGCTGACCTCCTTTTAGCATGAGCTAAACATAATCACAAAGCTGATCAAGTCTCCTGTCAAGGCAAGTTGCGTGTTCTGGGCAAAGGCCACTCCCTCTCCTGTAAGAGGTGGAGAGATGGTAATACCTCAGGAGAAAATACCTGGAACCCACCCTCTTTCAGCATGGTCATTGTTTTGTGGCTATATCAAGCTGCTTGTGAAAAGCAAACGCATGGTTTTTCTTTCTTTTTTAAATAATGTTTTAATTTTTTTTTATTATAAAGATGTGGGGTACAATTCAGGGCTAGGTATACAAACATTGATTATGCAGTTACCTTTGTTGATGAGGTATGACCCTCCCTCCCCTAGCAGTTTCCCTCAACTGCCAATCCCACGCCACCCTCACCTGACAGTGTCCCACTACTGCCAATCCCTTTCTTATAGTATTATAATAATTGTTCAAGGTCCACTTATGAGTGAAAACATATGGTACTCTGTTCTTTGTTTCTGTGATAGATCACTGAGTATGATCGACTCTAAATCCATCCATGTTGCTGTGAAGTCCATATGTTTGTCCTTTCTGACTGCATAATATTCCACTGTGCATATATACCACATTTTTTTAATCCAGCCCAGTTTTGATGGGCAACATGGTTGGTTCCATG
>CAUYQG010201865.1:0-13446 GCA_963574415.1 Tarsius wallacei | reverse complement strand
ATGGGGTGAACGGTATTCTTCAGGAAGAAGAATACAAAATTACAAATACAAATTAGTTTCAGAGCCTTGGAAGAGACTTGTGCAAATGACAGGCCTGAGGTCTCAGAGTCATTTGCTTGGCTAGAGACAAATTCTCTGTCTCTCCCCTTGGACTGTCACACCCTTGAGGGCAGAGGGTGGCCCCAGGGCCTATCATGACATGGGTAGTAGGTGCTCAGCAAATATCTGAAGCAGGAAGAAAGAGGCAGAGTGCAGGCAGAGAGGCTGGATTTGAGCTTGGGAGAAGACTGCCCTGCCCCAGGGCAGGTGGGCAGATGGACAGACTGAGGCCTTAGGAGGCAGCTCTAAGCTGTCAGCTGTGAAAATGGAATGCTCTCAGCCTATAATCCCAGCACTTTGGGAGGGCAAGGTGAGTGGATTGTCTGAGCCCTCAGGTTTGAGACCAGCCTGGGCAACTTGGTGAGACCTCGTCTCTACAATAAATCAAAAATTAGCCGGGTGTGGTAGCGTGTGCCTGTAGTTCTGGTTACTTGGAAGGCTAAGGTAGAAGGATTGCCAGAGCCCTGCAGGTCGATGCTGGGGTGGCTGTGAGTGTGCCACAGCACTCCAGCCTGGACAACAGAGTGAGACTCCAACTCAAAAAAAAAACAAAAGAAAATGGAACGCTGGTTCAAGCCACTCGCCAGGTGGTCTGGGATGAGTTTGGTTTCCTCATCTGGAAACTATACTTGGCCATTGTGCCCACTCAGAGTGGGAGACATGCTTTATAAGTGGTCCCCATGGGTGGCATTTTCTGTATGTGATTTGCTTTGTGGGCTCACTGGACCTCACTGAAATGGTGTATTAGCTTTCTCTGTGGCACTTATCATCATCTCACATATTATACAGTTTACTGCAGGAGTACCTCACTTTATTGTGCTTCACAGATAATGCGACTTACAAATTGAAGGTCTGAGTTGGGCGTGGTGGTTCACGCCTGTAATCCCAGCACTTTGGGAGGCAGAGGCAAGAGGATTGCCTGAGTCCAGGGGTTCGAGACTAGCCTGGGCAACTTGGCGAGACCCTGTCTCCACAATAAATCAAAAAATTAGCCGGGTGTGGTGGTGTATGCCTGTGGCCCCAGCTACCTAGAAAGCTGAGGCAGAAGGATCGCCTGAGCCCTGCAGGTCGAGGCTACAATGGCTGTGAGCCTGCCACCTGGGCAACAGTAAGACTCTGACTAAAAAAAAAAAAACTGGTCTGTGGTAACCCTGTTTGAGCAAGTGTATTGAGCCATTTTCCCAACAGTATGTGCTTACTTCATGTTTCTGTATCACATTTTGGTGGTTCTTGCAATATTTCAAACTTTTTCATTATTATTAATATCTGTTACGGAGATCTGTGATCTTTGATCTCTGATGTTACCATTGTAATTGTTTTGGGGCACTACCAGCTATGCCCATATAAGAGGGTAAACCTAACTGCTTAAATGTCCTGTATGTCCTGACTGCTTCACTGATCGGTCGTTTCCCATCTCTCTCCCTCTCCTCGAGCCTCCACATTTCCCGAGACACACAATATTGAAATTAGGTCAATTAATAACTCTACAATAGCCTCTAAGTGTTCAAGTGAAAGGAAGAGTAGCACATCTCTCACTTTAAGTCCAAAGCTAGAAATGATTAAGCTTAGTGAGGAAGGCCGAAAGCTAGGCCTCTTTGTGCCAAACAGGTAGCCAAGTTGTGAAATCAAAGAAAAAGTTCCTGAAGGAAGTTAAAAGTGCTGCTCTGGTGAACAGATGAGAGATAAAACAAAACAGTCTTATTGCTGATATGGAGAATATTTCAGTGGTCTGGATAGAAGATCAAATCAGCTGCAACTTTCCTTAAGCCAAAGCCTAGCTAGAACAAGGCCCTAGCTCTCTTCAGTTCTATGAAGCCTGAAAGACACGAGGAAGCTGCAGAAGAAAAGGCTGAAGCTAGCAGAGGTTGATTCATGAGGTTTAAGGAAAGAAGCCATCTCCATAACATGACAGTATAAGGTAAAGCAGCAAGACCCCAGACCACCTGGCGAGTTGCTTGAACCAGCGTTCCATTTTCTTTTGTTTTTTTTTGAATTGGAGTCTCACTCTGTTGTCCAGGCTGGAGTGCAGTGGCACACTCACAGCCACCCCAGCTGATGGAGATGCTGCAGCAAGTTATCCACAAGATCAAACTAACATCATTAATAAGGGTGGCTACACTAAGCAACAGATTTTCAGTGTAGATGAAACAGCCTTATATTGGAAGAAGATGCCATCTAGGACTCTTGTAGCTAGAGAGAAGTCAGTGCCTGGCTTCAAAGCTTCAAAGGACAGGTTGTCTCTTTTTGTTAGGGGCTAATGCAGCTGGTGACCCTAAGTTGAAGCCAAGGTTCATTTACCATTTCAAAAATCCCAGGTTCCTTAAGAATTATGCTAAATCTACCCTGCTTGTGCTCTATATATGGAACAACAAAGCCTAGGTGGCAGTACATTTGTTTACAACGTGGTTTACTGAATATTTTAAGTCCACTGTTGAGACCTACTGCTCAGAAAAAAAACCAAAATATTATTTTTCACTGACAATGCACCTGGTCACTCAAGGCACTGGTGGAGATGTACAAGGAGATTAATGTTGTTTTTATGTCTGTTGACACAATATCCTTTCTGCAGCTCATGAATCAAGGAGTAATTTCAACTTTTAAGCATTATTACTCATTATTATTTTTGTTTTTAGAGATGAGGACTCACTGTGTCACCCAGACTGGAGTGCAGTGGCATGATGATAGCTCACTGTAGTCTTGAACTCCTGGCATAAGCGATCTTCCTACCTCAACATCCTGAGTAGCTGGGATTACAGGTGTGTACCACCATGCCCAGCTCTAAGTCTTTTTACTTAAGAAATACATCTTATAGCTGGGAACAGTGATGCATGTCTGTAATTCCAGTCACTCAGGAGTCTGAGGTGGGAGGGCTGCTTGAACCCAGGAATTCAAGGCCAGGCTGGGCAACATAATGAGACCCCTGTCTCTAAAAGCAAACAAATAAAGATACACATTTTGTTAGATGAACATGATAACCACTACACTACGAAAACTCAAGATATACATTTTGTAATTCTATAGCTGCCATAGATAGTGATTCCTCTGATGTATCTGGGCAAAGTAAATTGGAAACCTTCTAGAAAGGATTTACCATTCTAGAGGTCATAAGGAACATTCATGATTCATGTGAGGAGGTCAAAATATCAACATTAACAGGAGTTTGGAAGAAGTTGATTCCATCCTCATGGATGACTTTGAGGGGTTCAAGATTTCAGTGGAGGAAGTAATTGCAGATATGGTGGAAATAGCAAGAGAACTAGAAGTAGAGCCTGAAGATGTGGCTGAATTGCTGCAATTTCATGACAAAACTTCAACAAATAAGGAGTTGCAAAGAAGGTGGTTTCTTGAGATGGAACCTACTCCTGGTGAAGATGCTGTGAACATTGTTGCGATGACAAGAAAGGATTTAGAATAGTACATAAAAACCTAGCTGATAAAGCAGCAGCAGGATTTGAAAGGACTGACTCTAATTTTGAAAGAAGTTCTACTATGGGTAAAATGCTGTCAAACAGCATCACACACTACAGAGAAATCTTTCAGGGAGAGATCAGTCAATTGATGCAGCAAATTGCACTGTTGTCTTATTTAAGAAATTGCCACAGCCACCCAACCTTCAGCAACCACCACCCGAACAGTCAGCAGCCAACAACATGGAGGCAAGATCCTCCGCCTGCAAAAAGATTACGACTCACTGAAAGCTCAGATGTTTGTTAGCACTTTTTAGCAATAAAGTATTTATTTTTTGAAAGCAGGAATTATTGAGAGAACAGAAAAGCTCCCACAGTGGGAGGGGACCCGAAGGGGTTGCCCAGCAATAAAGTATTTTTGAATTAAGGTATATACATTGTTTTTTTAGACAGTGCTATTGCACACTTAATAGACTACACTGTAGTATAAACATAACTTTTCTATGCACTGAGAAATCTAAAAATTTGAGTGATTTACACTGCGAGAGATTAGTTTTATTTTTTTATTTGTATTTTTAGAGTCAGGGTCTCACTCTGTCACCCAGGTCAAGTGCAGTGGCATGATCACAACAATCACGGCTCACGGCAGCCTTAACCTTCTGGGCTCAGGATCCTTCTACCTCAGCCTCCTGAGTAGCTGGGACCATAGGCGCGAGTCATCACATCTGGTTAATTTTTAAATTTTTTTAATTTTTATTTTTTTTGCGTTGGAGTCCCACTCTGTCGCCCAGACTGGAGTGCAGTGGCACGCTCCTGGCCACCGCAGCCTTGACCTGCTGGGCTCTGGCAATCCTTCTGCTTCAGCCTTCCAAGTAGCCAGAACTACAGATGCACACTCCCACGCCCAGCTAGTTTTTGATTTATTGTAGAGACGAGGTCTCGCCAACTTGCCCAGGTGGGCCTCAAACCCGCGGGCTCAGGCAATCCACTTGCCTCGGCCTCCCAAGGTGCTGGGATTACAGACTGAGCCACCAAGCCGGGCCTAATTTTTTTATTTTTTGTAAAAAAAAATGTTGCCTAAGATGGTCTCAAAACTCCTGGGCTCAAGCAATCTGCCTGCCTAAGCCTCCCAAAGTGCTGGGATTACAGGTGTGAGCCACAGTGCCCAGCTGAGATTAGTTGTACTGGGTGGTCTGGAACTGAACCCAAAATATCTCTGAGGTATCCCTGTATTTGTATTGTGTGCTCTCCGTCTCCCCCACTAGATTATAGACTCCCTGAGGCCAGGGACTTTTGCCTGTTCTATTCAGCTCTTGGGTAGTGCCCGGTGCCTGGCACTTGATAAAGATTGCCTGACACTGTGAATTCACATTTTATAAACCCAGTTTCTTTTGCTCCCTGCCCATGGGGTATTGAAGATGAGGAGAGAGGACACCTCTGTCAGAAGTCACTTGCACAAGGCACTGGGGAAGGGGCTGGATCCAGAGTCCTGCCCTTTGCCCTGTTCAATGAGGCTCCCTGAGGGCTGGTCTGGGTAGAGCTGGGAGGAAGGGATATTGAGACTGCCAGAAACTTGCCAGGAATCCCAGGCAGAGGGCACTGGGGCAGGAGCAGTCCTGCAGGCCATGAGGGAGGACTGGGGCAGAGGTAGAGCTGAGGGGCTTCAGCTCTGGGGGGTGTCCTGCTGACTGGGCACTAGCCCTTTGCCCTAAAAAGCCTCTGGACAGTTGGACCTGGCCTGGACTTTGGCCCCTAGGGACTGAGCAGGGGTGAGAAGGGTGATGGGGAAGGAAGTGGGGGGAAACAGAGGAAGGGCTAGGTCTGGGGCCTGGAAGGAGGCCAATGCTTCTGAAGGTAGGAGGCCTGGGATCAGATGCAGATGGTGGACAAGTGAGTGTCACATGAAAGAACAAACATTGTCCCAACTGCTGTGTGCTGAAGTAACTTGTGCTATCTGAAGTAACTTGTGCTATTCCACAACCCATGAGGGAGGGACCATTATCATCCCCTTTTGACAGATGAGAAAACTGAGGCACAGAGAAGTGACATGGCCACTTGGGGTCACAGAGCCAGTAAGGCAGCTCTAGGGTGGCACTGCTGGTCTCTGCTTGTGTTTCTGTGTGTCCTTCTGTACTGCTCCTTCTCTCAGTCTGTGCCTCAGGTGTGTGCTTTCTGGTGGTCAGGTATGAGTGTCTTTAGGGTTCACATGTATGTGTCCTGCCTGTGTTTGTGGGTGGCTGTGTTGACATTTCTCTCAGTCTATGCCTTTTCTTTTTTTTTTTTCTGAATTGGAGTTTCACTCTGTCGCCCAGACTGGAGTGCGGTGGCATGCTGCCGGCCACCGCAGCCTCGACTTGCTGGGCTCTGGTGATCCTTCCGCCTCAGCCTTCCTAGTAACCGGAACTACAGGGACGCCCAGCTAATTTTTGATTTATTGTAGAGAGGAGGTCTTGCCAAGTTGCCTGGGTGGGTCTTGAACTCGCCTCGGCCTCCCAAAGTGCTGGGATTACAGGCTGAGCCACCGAGCCTGGCCAGTCTATGCCTTGTCATGTTCTTTGATATATTTGAAGATATGCATGTTTGTTTTTTTTTTTGAGTTGGAGTCTCACTCTGTTGCCCAGACTGGAGTGCAGTGGCCGCTCCCGGCCACCTCAGCCTCGACCTGCTGGGCTCTGGCGATCCTTCCGCCTCAGCCTTCCAAGTAGCTGGAACTACAGGCGTGCGCTACCACGCCCGCTAATTTTTTTGATTTATTGTAGAGATGAGGTCTCGCCAAGTTGCCCAGGCAGGTCTCGAACCCGCGGGCTCAGGCAATTCACTCACCTCGGCCTCCCAAAGCGCAGGATTACAGGCTGAGCCACCGAGCCTGGCCGATATGCATGTTTGTAGCAAGCATCATGGCCTGTGTGTGTTTCTTAGCCTGTCGAGTGTATCTGTGTCTCTATTTCTCTTGGCCTGTGAGCTTGTGTGGACATGTGTTTATATGTGTATGAATGTATATACACATTTGTGCATATCCTGGTCTCCATAGTGTGTGTGTGTGTGTGTATGTATATGTATGTTGAGAACACACTTCTTACCCTTTGCTCAAGCTGGATCTCAGGGTGTTTTCATGGCCAACTCCCCACCCTCCACCCACCAAGCAACACATTACCCAGTCCTGTTCACTCTGCCCCCTAGGAGCCTCTGTAACCTGCCTTTCTTCCTACTTCCACTGCCTCCTCCCTGGTCCAGGCTGTAGCATCCTTATTTGAATGACTGTGATAGAGCTTTATGTGTCTCTGATTTTGTTCCCTTCAGTCTGTTGTCCACATAGCAGCCAGTGGATCTTTCTAAAACATAAATGTGATCTCATACTCCCACCCCTTCAATGCTCCTGCCTTGCTCTCAGGATAAAGTCCCAAATCCTGGACATGGCCTCCCAAGCCAGGTGCCGCCATCCTCTTCTTATTTTATTTATTTATTTATTTGAGACAGGGTCTTACTCTGTTACCTGGGCTGGAGTGCAGTGGCACGATCATGGCTCACTGCAGCCTCGATTTCCTGGGCGATCCTTCCGCCTCAGTCTCCCAAGTAGCTGGGACTACAAGCACTTGTCACCATGTCTGGCTAATTTCTGTATTTTTTGTAGAGACAAAGTCTCACCATTTTGCCTAGGCTGGTCTCGAACCTGGGCTCAAGTGAGTCTCCTGCCTGGGCCTCCCAAAGTGCTGCGATTACAGGCATGAGCCATGGCGGCTGGCCGATACTTTTCTTTTATCCTGCCTGTCCCGACTTCCTCTCTTACCATTCCTCCCTGCCTCGCTGGGTTCCCTTTGCACTGTAATGTGCTGCTTCCTCAGGCCTCAGTTTTTATACATGCTGTCCTCTCTGCCCTCCCTGGCCCCTTGCCCAGCAGTTAATGCCTGCCCATCCTTGGGTACAATATCACCTCCTTGGGAAACCTGCCTCTTCCATTTTCTCAGGGTTTTTTTTTTCTGTTGTATTTATCAAAGTTTACAATTATATTCTTAATTTGTGTCTCCAGTTCAACTGTGAGTCTGTCCTGCTTGCCACCAAGAGCCCAGGCCTGGTACAAGTAGGTGTGCAGTGAATGTCTGCTGAATGAATCTGTGTGACTGGAACCTTTTGGGCCCCACATCAAGGTTGGACCCACAGCAGTTGTGAACTCACGCAATCCCTGCCCTGAGTAGGTTAGGGACATCTATTTCTACCATCACGGGCCAGGTAAGGAACACCAGGTGGCCTTGGTCCCTCAGATTCCTGGTGTCGTCATCTGGGAAATGGTGTGATCATAATGATACTAGCCTCATCCAGTTAATGGCAAGATAAAACTGATGACGAGGACTGTTCTAGCCGGCCCAGATGACCTTGGGGCAGAGGAGAGGTCTGATTCATCCCTGTGAGACCTGGCACCAGGATGAGCTTCAGGAAATGACAGGCAAATCTCAGAGTTTAGGGGAATGAGCCTTTGTGAGTAGGCTGGTCCACAGGTTTGTGAGTAGGACTGGCTGAGTCCTGTGTAGGGAGCCCTACCCAAGTGGATTCTGACACCTCATGACAACCCTATGGGAAGCATGATTATTAATAGCCCCGTGTTATATTTCATACATTCCTTCACTTATTAATTCAATAAATATTTGAGTGTCTATGTGTCTGGCATAGCAGACTTTGGAAATATAGGATAAACAAGGCAGACACAGCCCTGTTATTAGAAAGCTCATTGTCTAGTGGGGACTAACAATAGTAATAACCTCCACCTCTCCTGAGGGCCTGCTGTGTGCCTGCACCAAATGCTCTACACTCATTCAAACCTCACAACAGCCCTACAAGTAAGGGACTCCCATCATAATACCCATGCTAGGGCTCAGAAAATTGAGGAAGGGAAAATGGGATCCTGTTGCCCAGCACATCACAGTTCACAGCCTGAGGAACGAGGTCTCCACCACCGACGTTCTTAACCATGGTCTGTACTGCCTCTGGGTATGCCAACTTGCTTGTGAGTTCAAAGTCTTGCTGTGTGACAGCAAGTGCCCTTGGGCTCCAGTCTGAGCTCTGAGTCTATCTGAGCCTGCATGTGTGGGTCTGAAGCCAACTCCAGATCTACCCTTGGCTAATGATGCAGTCTGTGGCAGGAGGAACGATGAGTTTGAGGTCTCTGGGGCTGAGGGGACATGCCAGTTTTTTTTCCTGCCAGAAACTCCCCACAGATCCTCACCCAGATTGATAAATACTGATAACTGAGCAAGATTCTGCCCACGCCTGAGGCTTACAGTATCCTTGTTAGTCTATCAATCTTTCTTTTGAGATCTGAAAATAATGTGACACCCTACGGAAATCAACCAACAGCCTTCCCTTCTCCTGAGGAGGGTCTGAAGCCAAGTCAGGGACCTCTTGTCCTGAAGGGGTAGCGGTCAGGAAGCTAGGCCCCCACAGACCCAGCTGAAGCAGGTGGACGGACAATGACTAGATGGATGCATGGAATGATGGCCTGGTGGGAGGACAGGACTGCGATGAGCTATAATGGTCCCGCTCCATTCCCCATTATGGACACTCCTTCCTCCAACCTTTCTCTAACTCACCCCTAAACTTCCTCTTTGGGTAACAGCTGCTAAGCTCCTTCCCATTACCCTCCCAAGAGCGCTGGAGACATGAAAATCGGCGCATGAACCGTTTCCCAGGTGGGAAACACTTAGGGTAGCAGTTGCCCTTGGTCACAGAGCGAATACAGAACCCGAGCAGGAACCTGAGTCCACGGGACTCGCATTCCGGACTGTGCTCCTACGCGTCCGCTAGTCCCTATGCCCAGGTGGGACATTCCGCTCTCACATCACCCTCTTCTCACAACGGATCATCCCTTTCCCCCCCCACAGAGCGGCAATGGGCTAATCCACGGTCTCCCCTACCTCTTGTCGCAGTGGGTCAGTCCACTCTGTCCCCACTTCCCCGCAGGACGGACAAGGTTCCTTCCGGGCTGCTGCCGGCCCCCGTGCGCTCACCTTTGGCCTGGCCTTTTCGCCACCGCCGGCGACTGCGGCTCTTCGACCCCTCTTTGACCTTCTTTGAGGCCGAGGCCGCGGCCGCAGCGGCCCCGGCAGGCTCCATTCCCCCGGCTGACTTCATCAATTCTCCGCGGACCCCGCGTGGGGACCGATTCCAGCCGTCAGGTCCCGCCCGGAGGGCCAATCTTTGCTACACACTACCGCGGGGCCCACCACATCACCCAATCCGGGCTCGCTCCTCTCTAGGTCCCGCCCTCTGAGCAATCCCGGACTCACTCCACCGCCGGACTCCGACCACTAAAGCTTAAGGCATGGCCCCGCCCCCTCGCAGGAGTTAAAGGGTCCGTGGCCAACAAAAATGCAGCCCTGGGAGCACCGAAAAGCGTCCTTAGGGCAGGACTAGTGCGGAGCCTTGTGGAGACCATCCCAACAGGGAAGTCCAGCTCTTTTCACGTGCTGATGCACAGCCTCGCCATCCCACTTACCTTCCCACGCGGGGATCGCCTCGAACGCCGCCCGGCCCGCCCGCGGGAGGGGAAAAGCGGGGTGCCGCTGAGCCGCCGCCTGGGGGCAGGGGGCGGGCCAGGTTCTCGGGCAACTCAAAGCCGGGGCGGGGCGCCAGCACTAGGGGCGTGGCTGTGCCTGAGAGCCGTTGGGGGAGGAAGCCCCGCCTTCCCCTCACCCCCTTCTGTCTCTTAGTTCTGTTGCTCGCTTCTTGGGGTTCTCTCCCTCTGCCTTTATCCCTCTCCCCCAGAACAGGAGGGAGGAGGGAGGACAGAGGGAGAATTCTCGGCGCCTGCGCACTAGCTCCAGGCCGCAGGCCGGCCTGCAGAAAGCAGAGGTGAGGGAACGACGCGAGCCTGGGAAAAAGCGGGAAACAGAGAGGCTCGAGGCTCGCGCGTGCGCACACAGCCAATGGGCTCCAAGGCGCCCGAGGGGTGGCCTCGCCGGCTGCGACGGTGTGGCGCTGGCGTCCTTCGAGACTGTGCTCTGGAGGCCTAGAGAAACGGCTCTTCATTCTCAGCGCTGGAAAACACAGGCCTCAAACCCTGTTTCTGCCCGTCGTCCCTCTTCTCCCTCGAAGCATCCAACCCGCCCCGACACCGAGAGACTCAACACCCTCTTCTCCTGAGCTCGAGTGAGACGGCCCAGCCCTTCCAGGAGGGACAGGCCTCTAGGCGGAGAGACCACCATGGCCCACTCTCTGGACCCTGCTTCAATATTGGGGCTGCCTGTTCCCCCTCCTCAGGCCACTTCAACAGGTAACCCTCAGTGCCTATGGGTAAAACTCGTATTCCCCATACCAACATGGCAGGAGTGTTGAGCCTGGAGGAGGAGGAGGAGAGGAGGAGGACCTGAGCGCCACAGAACTGGAGCCTGCACCCCACGGCACCATGGCCTTCTTCAGAGGCACCCCAGGAAGAGCCAGAGAGGATGAGGGAGCACACTGGCGGTGACCCGGGAGTCTTGGGCCTGTCACCCTCTAATATGATACTGCTCCCTCAGCTTTCCTCCCATCATCCCTGACCTTGCCTGGGATCTTGGTGTGCTCTCCCCCCCACCCCACGGCCTCTCTCCCAGACCCTTCCTTCCTGAGAGAACACAACCTGCAAGGCCATTCTGCCTGGTTGGACTGAATGTCCTCTATGGTGGGGGCCTGGCAGGGGAGCAAGTGTCTTCCTGGCAGCAGAGGACAGACCTGCTAAACCCAGTGATTTTGACCGCCCCGATTTTCTGCCTAGTCTGCATGGAAATTCCAGAAGGATAAGGTCCCCATTCTGCATTGTATCGCTGTTGCGTAGGCCCGTATCTGCCCCAGAGCTGGTGCCCAGTGGGTTTTGGGGGGCGGATCGAATGAATACTGAGAGGAGGGCAGCTTTCCTGGTCTCCTAGTCCCTATCCCAGAGCGCTTTCCCACCTGTATCTGGTCTTCCCCAGATCCTTGGTAGGGAGACAGCCTGGTGCAGGGCAGAGAGTGAGACCCTGGCTTTAAATACTGGCTCTGCCACTTCTGACCGCACAGCCCTGTGCAAGATCCTTTCCTTCTTTATCTTCCTGCCTCAGTGTCCTTATCTATAAAATGGGGATGTTAATCTTTATTTCATGGGATTGTTGAAGGTTGACTGGCGCTAATCTGATAAATGATAAGTTTTTAGTATTTCTTAAATGGATGAATAACTAACTGTTCCTGGGAGGCTCTAGTTCCTCCAGGTTCAAACTCACCTGTGTTCTTGTAGTGTCTGAGATTCTTGGCGCTGGTTTTCTTCCTGTGTGGTGATGTTCCACTACATTCTGGCATCACTTGGTTATCAGATTTTCTTTTGAAGCCTTGCCTTACTCCCTGAGTGACTGTTCTACTTTCCATGGCTGGAAAGGCTGTCTCTGAAGACCCCACATCTGATTCTGAGTCAGAATCTGTGACCCATTCAAAAAGTGTCTTCCATTCTCGGGCTGATTGCTGTATGGATAGTTCCTGCAGTTTTGTTAGAAAGCCCCAGTCGGTCAAAGATCCCTGCTTGGATTTGGCTCCCTGGACTGGAGTTGTTTGGTGCACTGTAGGTACAGGGTCTGCCTCTTCGGGTGTTTCTTGAGATGTAGATTCAGCCTGAGCGGTTGGCCCCCTTTTGGGTCCTGGTTTAGCCTGGGCTGTAGGGGTCGGTTCAGCTTCTTGTTGAGCTTGAGGTGGCTCTCCTGGCCCCAGTCCTGGCTGGGCTACACGTCTCTCTCCCAATTCTGGTTCCTGTTGAGTCGTAGAATCTTTTCCTAGCCCAGGTGCCTGCTGGGAGGCAGTTTCCTGCAGAGTGAACACCCTTTTGATGTGAGGTGATTGTTGTGGTGCAGGCTCCTGTGGAGCAAGAGATTCCTGCTGTGAAGCAGATTCGTGTTGGGCTCCAGGTTCCTGCTGAGATTCAGCTTCATGTTGGGCAAGGGGTTCCTGCTGGGTGAGGGGTCTTTGCTGTGATGCAAGCTTCTGCTGGGTGTTGGGTCCCTGCTGAGTCTTCCATTCTGGCTGGGCTGTGGGTGTCTTTTCTGGCTCAGGCTCTGCCTGGGTTATAGGCTGCTTGTGTGGCTCAGGTTTCCAATCTGGCCCAGATACTGATTTAGAATCTGGCTCCACTGTTATTTCTGTCATGGGAGATGTTGGTCTCCCAGAGTTCATCCTTCTTGGCGTCCCCCCAGGCCTCCCTCTTCACAGATCTCTCACTGATTCCTCATGATGGCACCTTCTTTGCGTTCTACTCTTTCATCTTGGCATCCCTGGTCTTCCTTTTTAAGGCAGTTGGCAGTGGGCTGATCACTGCTGGCCCCTACCCCTGTGCCAAGTAATACACTCTGTGCCCCCTACTTTGGGAGGGGAGGGGTCAGGAATGGGAGGCTGCTGTGTGCCTAGTACCCTCTTACAAGAGGGGAGGGGCTCGCTCTCTTATGTCATAAATAGGGCCCCACCCCACTCACCACTCAGTTAAAATATTTCTTTTTATAAAGTAAGCATCCCAATGTAGTCATCTAAGTTGACAGAAGACAGATTTTTCATCTGGATTGACAGAAGTCAAATTCTAGATGAGTGTTTCTTTTTTTTTTTCTCCTGGTGTTTGAAGAAAAGGTCATGCGAGAGGCATTCTCTATAGTTGTAATAATTATTTTCCTCTTTCTTCAGTCCTAAAAATGGCTGCCAGTTTAATCTTCTTATATTGTCACTCTGATCATTTCACTCCCATGCTAAAATATGTGATGTCCTCCCATTTTTAGAACTTGATACCCTTCTGAATGGCATTTTGAGATTCTCCACACCATTTGTCTAGCCCTGAACTAGGCTTCTACATGTGTATCTTCTGTACTAGATTGGAAACTCACAGAATACAGTGACCATTGATGATGACAATGGTGATGACGATGACGATGATGATGATGATGACGACGACGACGATGATGATGAT
>CAUYQG010201863.1:0-15382 GCA_963574415.1 Tarsius wallacei | reverse complement strand
TTCGAGACCCGCCTGGGCAAGCAAGACCTCATCTCTACAATAAATCAAAAAATTAGCCGGGAGTGGTAGCGCACGCCTGTAGTTCTAGCTACTTGGAAGGCTGAGGTGGAAGGATCGCCGGAGCCCAGCAGGTCGAGGCTGCGGTGGCCGGGAGCGGCCACTGCACTCCAGTCTGGGCGACAGAGTGAGACTCCAACTCAAAAAACAACAACAACAACAACAACAACAACAAAAAAAAAATTGCCAAAGCCAATGTCAAGGAATTTCCCCCCTTTGTTTTCTTTTAGAAGTTTATAGTTTCAAGTCTTGTATTTAAGTCTTTAGTCCATTTTGAGTTATTTTATGTGCATGGTGTAAGATAAGCAACACATTTTATACTTTTGCATGTGTATATTGAGTTTTCCCAAAACCACTTATCGAAGACACTATTTTTTCCCCAGGTGTATTCTTGGCAACTTTGTCAAACATTAATGGACTTCATTTGTATGGGCTTATTTCTGTGCTCTCTATTCTGTCCCACTGGTCTATGTGTCTGTTTTTATGCCAGTGCTATATTTTTATGCCTATTTTAATTACTAAAGCTTTGTGATATAATTTGAAATCAGAAAGTATGAAATCTCTAGCTTTGTTTTAACTCAAAATTGTTTTGGCTATTAGGAGTCTTTTGTGGTTCCATATAAATTTTACAATTTTTTTTTCCTGTTTCTGTTAAAAATGCCTTTGAAATTTTGATAGGAATTGCTTTGAATCTGTCGATTCCTTTAGGCAGTATGGACATTTTTAACAATATTAATTCAGACATTTCCCCTTCTTAGTTAAATTTATTCCAAAGCATTTTATTCTTTATGATGCTATCGCAAGTGGGATTGTTTTTTAAATTTATTTTTCAGATAGTTTATTGTTAGTATGTAGAAATACAACTGATTTTTTATGTTCATTTTGTATCCTGCAACTTCACTGAATTCATTTATCAGTTCTAACAGGTTTTTTGTGAAGATGTTAGGGTTCTCTATATATTAAATAATGTCATATGTAAATAGAGAAAATTCAATTCCTTCCTTTCTGATTTGAATGCCTTTTATTTCTCTGTCTTGCCTAATTTCTCTGGCAAGGAATTCCATTACTGTGTTAAATAGAAATGAGAGTGGGCACTCTTGTTTGCTCCTATTCTAAGAGAAAAAGCTTTCAGCTTTTTGCCATTGAGTGAGATACTGGCTGTGGACTTATTTCATATATGGCTTTTATTACGTGGAAGTATATGACTTTGGTAGTTAACTTGTTGAGAGCTTTTAATTATAAAATGTTGTTGAATTTTGTCAAATTCTTTTTCTGTATATATTAAGACGATCATATGATTTTTGTTTTTCATTCTGTTATTGAAGTGTATCATGTTTGTTGACTTGCATATATTGAACAATTCTTCCAGGGATAAATCCCACTTGATTATGGTGTAGGATCTATTTAATGTGCTGTTGAATTAGGTTCGCTAGTATTTTGTTGATAATTTTTGCATCTATGTTCATCAGAAATATTGACCGGTAATTTTCTTTTCCTGTAGGGTCCTTAGCTGGGTGTGGTATGAGGGTAATGCTGACCTTGTAAGATGAATTTGTCAGTATTCTCTCTTCTATTTTTGGGGGGAGAGTTTGAAAAGAAGTATTGTTAATTCTTTAAGTGTTTAGTAGAATTCATCCATTAAATCCTGCCTTGGGATTTATTTATTTTTATTGGAATGTTTTTGATTACTTCTTCAATCTTCATTCTTCTTATTGGCCTATTCAGATATTCAATTTCTTCATAATTCAGTCTTGGTAGGTTGTATGTTTCTAGGAATTTATTCATTTCTTTTAGGTTATCCAATTTATTGGCACTTAATTGTTCAAAGCAGTTTCTTATGACCCTTTGTATTTTTTTTTGGTATCAGTTGTAATGTCTACTCTTTCATTTATTTTTTAATTTATTTGAGCCCCCACTCTTTTTTTTTTTTTTTTTTTTTTTTGGTTAGTTTAGCTAAAGGTTTGTCAATTTTGTTTACATTTTTAAAAATCCAACTCTTGGTTTTGTTAATCTATTCAATTGCCTTTCCAGTCTCTAGTTCATTTATTTTTGCTCTCTGGCCCATTTATTATTCTTAAAGAATAATAATCTTTATTATTTCCTTCCTTTTGCTAACTTTAGGCTTAGTTTGTTCCATTTTTTTTTCTAGTTCCTTGAAGTGTAATATTAGGTTTTTGAAATCTTTCTTTTTTCTTCATGTGGGATTTTGTTGTTGTTGTTATAAACTTACCTCTTAGAACTGATTTGCTGCATCCCATAAACTTTGGTAAGTTGTGTTTCCATTTTTATTTGTCTGAAGATACTTTTTATTTTCCTTTTGAACTGATTTTTTAGTCCATTGATTATTTAGAAGTATGTTGTTTAATTTTCACATATTTGTAAAATTTTCAATTTTCCTCCTGCTATTGATTTTTAGGTTTATACCATTGTGGTTTAAAAATATTTTTTTCCTCATCTCTACAATAAATAAAAAAATTAACCGGGTGTGGTAGTGTGCGCCAGTAGTTCCAGCTACTTGGAAGGCTGTGGCAGAAGGATCTCCGGAGCCCAGCAGGTCGACGGTGGGGTGGCTGTGAGCATGCCATTGCACTCTAGCCTGGGTGATGGAGTGAGACTCCAACTTAAAAAAAAAACAAACAAAAAACACATATATTTTCCAATCTTCTTAAATTTGTAAGACTTGTTTTTTTGTGGACTAATATATGCAAAACATTCTGTGTGTTTTTGAGAAGAATGTGTGTTCTTCTGCTGTTGAATGGAATATCCTATATACGTCTATTAGGTTCATTTGATCTATAATCTTATTCAACTACTGTTTGCTTATTAATTTTCTGTCTGGATGATATATCCATTGATCAAACTGAAATATGAAAGTCTCATTCTTTTCTTGTAATACTAGTTCTCTCTGGAGTTCTGTTAATATTTGCTATATCTATTTAGATGCTTCAATGTTGAATTTATATAAATATATATAAATTGTTTTATCACTTTGATTAATTGATCCCTTTATCATTACATAGTTACCTTTTTTATCTCTAGTGATAGATTTTGACTGAAAGTCTATTCTGTTTGATACAAATACAGCTAGCCCTGCCCTCTTTTGGTTATCATTTGCATGGACATATTTTTCTATCCCTTCAGTTTCAAGTTGTGTTTGTCCTTAAATCTAGAGTAAGTCTCTTGTAGGCAGCATGTTGTTGCATCTTGTGTGTTTTTTAAAATCCATACAGCTACTCTCGTTTTCTAATTGGAGAATTTAATTCATTTACATTTAAAGTATGTATGGATAGTGAAAGACTTACTGTTATTAGTGTTTTGTTAATTGTGTTCTGTCTTGTATATTTTTGTCCCTCTTTCTTTCTCTTATTGTCTTTGTGATTTATTGATTTTTTTTGTAGTTATATGGTTTGATTATTTTCTCTTTATCTTTTATGTAACTACTAGAGACTTTTTCTTTGGAGTTACCATAAGGCTTACCTAAAATATCTTATAGTTATAATAGGCTATTTTAAGCTAGTAACAACTTAAACTTCAATTACATACAAAAATTCTATACTTTTACTTCTTCCCTCCATTTCATGCTATTGATGTCACGTTTTACATATTGTGTACCCATTAATAGATTATTGTAGCTATAGTTATTTTTAATACTTTTGTCTTGTAACTTTGATACTAGAGTTAAAAGTGATTTACATACCAACATTACAGTATTAGAGTACAGTTATATACTGCTTAACGATGGGTGTGTGTTCTGAAAAGTGCATCGTTAGGCAATTTTGCTGTTGTGCAAATATCAGCGTGTACTTACACAAACTTAGATGGTATAGCCTATTATGCACCTAGGCTATATGGTATAGCCTGTTGCTCCTAGCCTGCAAACCTATATAGCATGCTACTGTACTGAATACTGTAAGCAATTATAACACAATGGTAAGTATTTGTGCATCTAAGCACAGAAAATACACAGTAAAAATATGGTATAAAAGCTCCCATATAATATTCTGGGACCACTGTTGGACATGTGGTTTGTTGTTAACTGAAATGTTGTTATATGGTACGTGTACACGACTATATTCTAAATTTGTCTCTCTATTTTCCTTTACCAATGAGTTTTATATGTTTATATGTTTTCACATTGTTACTTAGTACTCTTTCTTTAGCATTTTTTGTAAGATAGTGATGACCTCTTTCTTTGTTAGTTATTTTTAGTCTGACAATGTTATTATCTACATCTTCTTCATTTACAAAAGTCAGCTTTGCCTAGTTTAGTGCTCTTACATGACATTTTTTTTTCTTTCGGCATTTTGAATATATCATCCCACTGCCTTCTGGCCTGCAAGGTGTCTGATGAGAAATCCATTGATAGCCTTATTGAGATTCCTTTGTATGTGATGACTTACTTTTCTCTTACTACTTTCAAAATTCTCTCTTTGTATTTCACTTTTGACAATTTGATTTTAATGTGTCGCTGGGTAATCTCTTTGAGACATTTTGAGCTTCATAAATCTAGATGAGCATATGCCTCCCCAAATATGGAACGTTTTCAGTCATTGTTTCTTTAAATAAGCTTTCTGCTTCTTTTTCTTTCTTTCTCCTTCTGAGACTCCCATAATACACAAATTCATTCATTTTATGGTGTCCCATTTGCTTTCTTCACTCTTTTCCATATTTTCCCCTTCTAATTGGATAATTTTGAATGATCTGTATCTGAGTTTGTTGATTCTTTTTTCTGCATAATTGAATCCGCTGTTGAAGCTCTCCATTGAATTTTTCAGTTATGTCATTGTATTTTTCAGTTCAGGATTTCTGTTTAGTTCATTTTTATGTTTTCTATTTCTTTATTGAACTTCTAATTTTGTTCATGCAATGTTTTTCTGAATTTGTTTAGTTGTGCACCTCACTAAATTTTAAGGTGGTTGTTTTGAATACTCTGTGAGGCAATTCATAGATGTCTATTTATTTGGAGTCAGTTACTAGAGTTTTATTAGTTTTTTTGGTGTTCTTCATGTTTGCCTGATTCTTCATAATCTGTGTAGCTTTGTGTTGGTGTCTGTGGATTTGAAGGAGCAAACACCTTTTCTAGTTTTTACTGTCTGGCTGCAGCCAGTAATGACCTTCTCTTGAAGGTCCCTAGGCTGAAGGAATTGCCTCTGGAATCACAGTTGAGCAGGATTGAAGCCAGGTCACACGACCGATGCTGGATCTATAATAGGGCCTGTGGTTGGTGGATCTGTTACTGGGCCCTTAGGTGGATGTGTATTCTGCCTGGTCCCTGGGTGGATGGAACTGACTCTGGGACCTTTGTCAGTAGCAGTGGCTTTAGGAACGACAGTCTGTTTTGGGGTCCACAGTTGGGTTCACAGATAGGGATCTTTTATCAGGTGTCTGGACAGGTGTGGCTCTTGCTGGGCCATTGGGTGAGTCCATGAGCAGGCAGAATTGGCTTTGGACTGCAGCTGAGAGTGGCTGAAACTGAGTCACAAGGTTAATTCGGAGTCCACAGCTGGAACTGAAGTCAGTGAGCCTTTTATCCAAGGCACAGGGGGGTGTGACTCCTCCCAGATCCCTTGGTGTATGGTGTTGGTGGCAGGACTAAGGCCAAATAGAGCTGTAGCTGATTCCACAGGGGGATGGGGCTGTTTCCAGGTTTGAGGCCAGGATCATAGTCAGTGAGTCTGCTACCTGTGGGCCTGTCGTCTCAAAATGGCCCTTCTAGGAATTGGGCTCGGTTAGATTTTCAAAAACCTCCTACCTGGATCCCAAAGTTTCCACAAAGGCATGTTTGTTCATGGATGACTGCCAAATTATTGTTGTGAGGAGGAGATAGGAGTGGGTAAATGCCTGCTTCTCCATCTTGCTTTTTTTTTTTTTTAAAGTCAGTTTAGTGCTCTTTTGTCATTGTCTTAAAAACCTTAATAATGTTTGAGAAAAGTCTTTCTATTTTCATTTTGCACTGGGCCTTGCAAATTATGTGCCAGCTGTGCCCTTGAGCTGGAACTGGGGATTTAGCCCTCAGCCCAGTTCCAGGCTGTCTCTCAACCAATTTTTCTGGAGCAGAAGGTCCAGGTACAGTCACCAGGGGGTTCATTGTCCAGAGTCATTGAACAAGCTTTAGCTTCAGCTATAGGGGCCAGGCCCTCCAAGGAACCAGGGAAAGCAAAGCCAGTCATGATCCTTTTCTGGGCCTCACTTTTATTTTCTGAGAAACAAATGGATTGTAATATATGATCTCTGGAGTCCTTTTTGGCCCCAACACTTGATGTCTTTATGATTATACTGTTGTCTTTTTTCCAGTTCTCTACAGCCTCTCCTGTGCTGTGTTAGGTACTTAGGACCGCTGAAATGTGTTAGATACTGACTTGGAATGGTTTGAAAAGGATCCTTGCTGGTATTCTTTGTCATAGTGCTTGATTTTCTACTTTTAGAGGGAAATGCACCATAATGTTCCTGGTCAAAATATAAATACATTTGTAAAAAGTGATATTTGTGGTTATTTTTAGCTAAAAGTTTAGTGATGTGATCTTCCCTGGAAGATGAAGGGAAGTGATTTGTTAAGGGGGGACAGACTCTCCATTCATAGTCTGGCCCAGATCTGGTCAGCTCAGGCCCCCTGGGGTGGGCCAAAAGCACCTTATACTGCCAGGGACTGTTTTTGATGACCTATAAGACATCTGACCCTCTTTCTGGAAGTGGCATTGTGTTTCCACTGGCCCTGTAGTTTGCAGATGTTTCTGTTCTCATTTCTAGACTGTTAGTTCAATACTTTATGTTTTGTTTTTAGACTGTGTGGTTTCTGTAGGACCAACACTCTTGGCTTCTAATCTGGGGCACTGGACAATACTATTGGGGTATAATGGGTGTGTGGCATGGGGAGCACATGGGAAAAACTCTCACTAACATAACTTTCTAGCACTCTCGTTATAAGCCCTTGGTTCATTCAAATTGGTGTGGTTGTGAGTGGGCCTTAAGTTTTTTTGCTTGGGGGATACTGAACAAACTCCAGCTTTATCTACCAGGCCTGGCCATTGGTTTCTAACCTGTGACCCCCCAGACTCTTGGGCATTCTTGTAGGTAGCTACTCCATAATAGCTACTATTTTTTGGATACTTACTATGTGGTAAGCACCATTCTAGCTCTTATTTCATTGCATCAACTTGAACAACTCAGTGACATGCTATGATTGTGTATTTTTCAAAATGGCACAGAGATACTTTTTGGTCTTACATGCCTCCAGTATCTTGCCCTTCCCCTTAAGAGGTGGGGCCTATTTCTCCTCCTCCTGAAACTGGCAGGATTGTGACCACCTTGTAAAACAGAATGTAACAGAAGTGATGCAGTATGACTTCTGAGCTGTAACAAAAGGCAGTATGTCTTCTCCCTGCCTCTCTCCCTCTTTCTGTTTCTTTCTGTGTCTGTCTCTGACTTTCTCTGTTTCTATCTGCCGTCTCTCTCTGTACGTCTCCCAGTCTCTGACTTTCTGTCTCTGACTCTCTCTGCCTGTTTCTCTGACTTCTCTCTCTTTTTTTTCAAAGCAGGATTTATTGAGAGGACAGAAAAGCTCCCATAGTGGGAGGGGACTTGAGAGGGTTGCCCTTCTCTATCTTTTTATATCTCTGCCTTTCTGACTTTCTCTGTTTCATTCTCTGTCTCTGTTTCTGTCCCTCTGAGTCTCTTTATATATCTCCCTGTCTTTGACTTTCTCAATCTCTGTCTCTGACTCTCTCTCACTCTCAATGCCTGCCTTTGGAATCTAGCCAGCATATTTGGAGGCAGCCTAGGAACCCATATATAGGTGTTCTGACCCAGAGCCCTGGCTAAGCTCCAGTTCCACAGCTAGAACTGACTGCCATCTATGTGGGTGATCAGTCTTCATACAAATGATTCTAGCCCCCAGCCTTTGCATTGCTCTAGCTGATGTTGAATGGAGCAGAGATGAGCTGTCCCTTCCAAGTCCTGCCCTAAATCATAGTTTCATGAGCAAAAGAAATGTTGTTGGAAAACACTATCTTTGGGGACAGCAATGTTATGTTGCCATAGTAACTGAAATGCATAGGTATTATTATCGACTTCATTTGTTAGTTGGGTCAACTGAGGCACAAAAAGGCTGATGCTGTCACTCAACGTAATACTGTTATTATGTGGTGGCATCAAAATTTTAGATCCAGGCCTGCATAACTCCTCCACACAACATTGTGGGATTTATCACAGGGGCTGTGAATTTATCTGAGGTGAACCTGAAGGAGCCAATTCATTGGCTCGTCCTCTGCTGCCCTTGAACCTTAAGGGGTTTCCAAAGGCAGGAATAAGTAGTCCCTAAGGAGAGCTGAGATTTCAGGAATCAAGCATCTTGGAGGGAGCACAGAAGATGTCCAATCTCTAGCACCCTATTCTGAAGTTCTAGAAAGCATAGTTTTTAGATGACAGGCAACAGTCTAGGAGAGAAGGCTAGGAGAGGAGTCAGAGATCTGATCTGATACCAATTAGCTGGGCAGTCTTAGGCAAATCATGAGCCTCAGTTGCTCCATCTTTAAAGGGGGCAAGGTATGACATTTGATAGTTGGGGAGGTGACTTGGGAATGGGCATTCCCAGTAGGGGAACAGGCCGAGTGTGGAGATGAAGTGCACAGCAGTGTTGAGGGCACTTGCTCGGGGAGCCAAGACTGGTGCAGGAAGAATAACTCTGTGGGTGGAAAGGTAGAAAGGGTGAGCTGAGAGCACAGGGGGGGCTGCATAGTGGAATTAAGAAGAGCCTGCTAAGAACTGAGAACCTGAGTTTATGGCATATTGTAGAGGTGGTTTGCTCAGTGGGTGCTTAATCAGCACTCTGAGGCTGTATTCACCTCAGCTTCATCTTGCGTGAGATGAACTAGACATGAGTCTGTGTTGCTCATGGTCCTGGTGTTTTAGCAACCTGCAGTCCCTGCCCTTCAGGTCATATGGCAAGGTGTGCCTTGCCTCCTCAGAAGTTCTGAGCCAGCCCTTGGATCTTGGGCGCTCAGGGAAGCTCCACACTTGTAACTGTCCCAAGCAGGCAGGCTGCACAGCCCCTGGCTGTTCTGCTTTTCTTTGGTTCATCTTTCTGGTGAGGACATGTAGCTGGAGCTGGGCACCTTTAAACAACTGTTTATGACAGGTCATGAGCACCTCAAATGTGGAGAGAAAACACTGTGTGCATGGCACCCACGGGAAGAGCAGAGGCTAGGAAAGCAGCAGTTCTCTTGGCAGCCTTTGGGGGAGTGTCCTGCTCACACCAGGACCCCTGAAGGGCTGCACCATCCTTCTCTGGTGAGAGGCGCCTCCTTACTGGCTATTCCACTCCAAGATCAAAGCTGTTGTAAACACTCCAGCCTAGCTAGCTGAGGGAATGCCCCACTTCCCCAGCATCCTGGGGGACAGCCCCCACAGCTGAGAAAGAGCATGAAGTGCAGGCTGCAGATGTCCAGGCTTTTTGGAAATAGATTCTCTCTCTTCACATTGCAAAAATAATCCATATTCATTATGAAGTGTCAGAAAACACAAATATTTAAAGCACCTATAATCCTACCATCTAGAGGTTATTGCTGTTAATTTGTTGGTAATAGCATTTTATGACCATTTTCTGACTGTATGGATTTATAAAAATAGCATCATTCTATAGATCTGGTTCTGCAGCTTCTCTCTCTCTCTCTCTCTCTCTCTCTCTCTCTCTCACACACACACACACACACACACACACACACACACACAGGCACACATTACTTTTCCATGTCGATTAGCATAGATTCACCTGCTCATTTTTTAACCTCTTAGTTTGTACGTAATAAACGCTCTTGTTCAGCTAATCTCGTCTCACTGTTGTCAACAATGCTTGATGAACATATGTATAAATATCTCTTGACATTTTTGCCCAATTATTTCCTTATGTTACACAACCTTAGAAGGGTTCATTGCTGTGTCAAAAGGCATGCACATTTTTAAAGCTTTTTGATACATACTATGGAATTTCCTCCTGCAAAGGAGGCTATTCCAAAATGCATTCTCATAAGCAATGTTTGAGAGATTCCCTCAAGGTATTTTCTTTCTTCATTTTCTTGTCTGACAGATGAAAAATGACATTTCAGTTGTTCAAGACTCACTCTCTTGGCAGAGTGCTTCAGTCTTTCTCTGTACCGTCCATACTCATCCTACTCATTTTTTCTACTAGTATTTACTGTGTACCCACCATATACTACACGGTGGTTGACACTGGAGATGTGCCAACAGATAGTCATTTTGTGCTCCCTGCTTTGCTCTATGTGTTTTACTGCTCAGACTTAGAGGATTATAGAAAGCTAGAGCTGCAAAGGATCTTAAAGATTGTCCAACACCCTCATTTTAAGGGGGGAAAACTGAGGCCCAGGGAGGCATGGGGACTTGTCCATGATAGCACATTCTTGGTGTAATGGTAACTCTGAAGGCAGAGATTTTGGACTTTCTGCTTGTTTTGATTTTCTCATCCAGCTTAAGAGCACTGGTTGGTCTAGTGCCACTGTGAACTAACAGCATAGCCTCTCTGTGCCATGGCCTAGGGAGTAACTCATTGAGTACATAGTAGGTGCTTCAGAATACATCGAGTGAATGAGTGTTGGGGCATAACAGATGAGAAGTAAGAGTACCTTCTGTCAAAGAGTGTTCAATGTTCCAGGAAGTAGGCAGACTTCTGTGCAATGCCTTTCTGGGAAGAAATGTCTTCCAGAGCCCAGCAGGTTGAGGCTGCGGTGGCCGGGAGTGGCCACTGCACTCCAGGCTGGGCGACAGAGTGAGATTCCAACTCAAAAAAAAAAAAAAGAAAAAGAAAAGAAAGAAAAAGTAAAATGAGTGGGCTGTTGGAATTGGTGGAGGAGGAGGGACTAGTTGCCTGAGGCTTGAGAAAATGTGTTTGGAGCTGTTAGATCCCTGGAATTCCCCCTAGGTGCCTTCCCCAGTGGAGATGGACTGATAGAAATAGGGCAGGGGCTCATGAGAGAAGAGAGCTTTGTGTTCTTTGCGTGTCTATGTCCTAGACTGACCTCTCAGATAATTCCAGGGGCCTGTCTCAAGTTGTTGTTATTATTCTTTATGCTTAGCTCACCCCCTCTTTCCTTCTTCACCAAAAAAGTTTTTCCAGCTTCTCTTGAGAACATTTTCAGTGCTGCTTGGGCCTTTCATGACATAGGAGGTGGCTGAGTCAATAGAAAGACCGGAGCTTCGGGTTGACTTCTGATCATGGCGGAATCTTGGGCACATCTTGTTCTTACTGTGTCCACCCAGACACCCTATTCAGACTCACAATGCTCTTGCCTGGATGCCTAGAACAGCCTTTTGGTTGATTTGCCTGCCACTGGCACCCCCTTCCAATCTGTGCCCCATGCTGTTGTGAATGTGTCACCACTCCTTCAATTAAAGTCTTTTAAAGCTCCTAAAAAAGAGAGCAAAGTACCTTGCACTTCTGTTTTTTTTTTCTTAGCCAAAAGGCCTAGAAGCGATATATATATTTATTTTTATATAAATTTATTTTTTATAGTTTTATACATAAAAAAACAAGTTTTTATAAGCTGGCCTTATAGAAATAGATCTCCTTTACCTCTCTGTTTGCATCCTACAAATCACAACTCACCTCCCCCTGCAAAAGTAACCACTATACCCCTTTTTACAGTAATAACTTCCTAGACTTTATTACAGCTTTATTACCCAAGTGTGCATCAGTAGATACCAAAGTTGTCCATTTGTACATTCATTTTTTTGTTCAATTATTTTTTAATACAGTTGCACAACCATCCCAATCCAATTTTTAAAATTCTATCACCCCCAAAAGATCTTTGTGCTCATTTACAGTTAATTCCTATTTCCTCCCTTCCCCCAACCCCTGGAACCACTAATCTACTTTTTGTCTCTATAGAGTTACCTATTCTGGACATTTTATGTAAATGGAATCATAATCATGTAATATGTGGCCTTTTGTGTCTGCCTTCTTTCACTTAGCATGTTTTTGAGGTTAGCCTTGCCTATTTAAAAAATTTTTGAAATATTTTTAAATCTATAGGTTCCCCTTCCATTCTTTTCTTTCCTTACAAGTTATATACTGAAGAAGCTGGGGCATTTGACCAAAGCCTAGAGTTTGTTGATTGCATATTCATGATGCAGTCTAATATGTCCTGTATTTCTTGCAGATTGGCAACTGAATACAGAGGCTCTTGGAACCGAAAAAGGACACTGGGGGAAATCTAAATGAAGTATGGTCTTAAGTTGTTAATATTTCAATATTGCTTCATTAGTTGTGACACATAAACCATACTAATGTAAGAAGTTGACAGTAGGGGAAATGATGTGGATATGTGGGAACTCTGTACTATCTTCTCAGTTTTTCTGTACATTTAAAATTTCTAAAATTAACAAGTTTATTTAAATTTTAAAAATTGCAAATAGTTGACATTCATCAAGTATGTTTAAATCCATGAGTTCATAATTATATTTTAAGACAAAAACGAATTATCTAACGTTAGAGGATGATAGGGAACCCCTTTACTTTCTTGAGAAGTGGTAAATAAAGGGAAAGTATTAAATACTTCTGTTATTTTTTTTGCTGGGTAATTGAATAATAGTCGATGAGAAGAAGCCTCTTTTTATAAATGTGTTCCAGTTAATAAAAAAGAAATGTTAAGATTAAGAGTATCACCTTTTTGAAACACCCAGGAAATTAATGGATCCTGGCATTGAGCATCAACAGCTCATAATATCACAGCAGATGAAGGAATGCATCACCACCTATAAGCATGCTGAAGGAGTCCCTTACACTTCTACCAAGCCGGTGTGGTCTGGTTTCTGTTATCTTATGCCTCACTCCAGCCACACTGGCCTTCTTTCTCCAGCTGTGTGGCCTTGGGCAAGCGCTTTCCCCTCTGAATCTCAGTTCTCTCAATATGCAATGTACAATAGACATAATAATCTCAACTACTCTGCTTGTTATGAGGATAACAATGACTTTTATTTTTATTTTTATTTTTTTTTTGAGTTGGAGTCTCACTCTGTCACCCAGACTGGAGTGCAGTGGCCGCTCCCGGTCACCACAGCCTTGACCTGCTGGGCTCCAGCGATCCTTCTGCTCAGCCTTCCAAGTAGCTGGAACTACAGGCACGCGCTATCACACCCAGCTAACTTTTTGATTTATTGTAGAGATGAGGTCTCGCCAAGTTGCCCAGGCGGGTCTCAAACCCGCAGACTCAGGCAATCCACTCACCTCAGCCTCCCAAAGTGCAGGATTACAGGCTGGGCCACCGAGCCAGCTAACAATGACTTTTAAATTACCCTCAATTCTTATAGGCTCCTCTTCTCCAAAAAAGTTTCAAATTCCAGAGATCCTTATTCTCAATAAACCTTTTATTCTGCAAAGGTACAGCCTGCTCTGATTCCAAGCTCTGTGTTTCCTGAAAGAAGCTTTTTTCTCTCTCGTTATGGCATGTCATGTCTTAACCTAGGCCAACACACAGTGAATGCAATTATTTAAAACAATTCATTAATAGGAATCATGCTGTCACATTCACTGTCAGTTGACACATGTTTGCAGAATTAGGAGCCTCATGCTTTATCTCTGTCATCGCTTCCTCTTGGGAAGAGCAGCACACAGGTATGACCACTTTCTCACAAAGAGCCTCCTTCAGCTCAATTTCCACAAAAATAGTGCTCCAAGAAGCAAAGGTGAGACCCTAGTGATTAACTTGCCAAGGGATGTTCTTGCATAATCCATCAATCATTTTCTCAATACATTTTTATTGCTAGGCATGTATGATATGAAACATGATGGGCAAATATATAAAGGACTGTGTTCTTCAGGACTAACTGTAGGCACTTATAACTGAATTTGGGCAAATAAGTACATTTCTATTAGAAGTACAGTCTTCAGTCTTGCTGGAGAAGCTCAGAAAATGATGACTTCTCAGTAGACTAAGATGGTCAGGAAAGGCCTCCCAATAGATAAAGGCTTAGTATTCCCATCACACCAGTTAGGGTTCAAAGGAGTTACTGTACTTGTCTGGCAAAGTCACACACACACACACACACACACACATACACACACACCACAAACACAGTTTGTATAATTGAATGGAAAAGACATGTAAGCTCAATCCAGCAAGAGTATACGAGGGAGGTTGATTGGACGAGACACGATCTTCATGGGGTGGTCCAGGGTGGGGATTGGCAGATCAGGAAAGAAGATTCACCTTGCTGTTTGCAAAGCACTCTATGTGTATTAAGTCTAGTTTATTCATGCAGACCTTGACATTAGCGTGAATAACCTGGGGAATCTGAGTCTCAGAGGGGTTCAGTACCTTGGCCACATAGGCAGTAGGTGATAAAACCCAGAAGCTAGCACTTAGTGCTGCAAGTTCAGAGCTCTCTCCAATGTGAAAGCATGTTTTCCGTCTTTTTCCACTCTCCATGGAACATAGGAATGAAGAAATAGGTTGAGAAGGAGTCCAAAATAACACAAGTCAGGTAGAGTGTTTGAGAGTTATACCTATAAGCTGGCACCCTGCCACAACACCCCGGCCCAGCCTCATGAATTCTCAGGTCAGCCCACGTGCCCTGATGTTCTTGCATCTGCACAGCAATGGCAAGCACAAGAAGGTCAAGTTTGCCAGCAGCAACATAATTGTTACAGTGTGTTCCCAGCTTTTATGCCCAAGCATGTCACTGACACAGAGGCCCAAGCAGAGGAGTTATTTGGGGGTGTCCTGAGGGGTGATGTTAGGGAAGGAGCAGTCTGGATGTGTTTCGGACTCATTTTTACCCTGACTATAGAGCAAGGCCACCTGAGCTTGGATCTATAATGTACTGAGACTAGAAAATTTCCAAGATGCTAAAATTCAGAACCCAGTTCTCAGAGGTAGCGTGGGGATACAGGACAGGTCGTTCTTTAGCCAGGATGCCTTCCCCAGGTGGCCTGGTTCTGCTCTCAAGAGAGTGAAAATGTCCATGGGGACACTTGTTTGTCTCTTCCCTCCCTCCTTCCTTTCATCCTTCTATATTTAATAAATACCTGAAAGGTACTCATTCATCAGTGCCTTTGGAAGTACAGGTATATATGATACTGGCCCCACCCTCAAAATGCTTAGATGCTCAGACAAATGGGAACATTTGCAAAACAGGGATTGCTGAGTTTTCATCTGTGGCTGGACCACAGTGCTCAGATATTTGGTCAAACATTATTCTGGATGTTTCTGTGAAAGCATTTTGAAAGATGAGGTTAATATTTAAATGGATAGGCTTCCAGTGAGGTAAATTAGTTACCTTCCCTAATGTGGGTGGGCCTCATCCAATCAGTTGAAAG
>CAUYQG010201861.1:0-26952 GCA_963574415.1 Tarsius wallacei | reverse complement strand
ATTTTTTGATTTATTGTAGAGATGAGGTCTCGCTTGCCCAGGCGGGTCTCGAACCCTCGGGCTCAGGCAATCCACTCACCTCAGCCTCCCAAGGCGCGGGATTACAGGCTAAGCCACCGAGCCCGGCTTCAAAAAATATTTTATAGTTATTTATACCAATGTGATTGCTACTTGAATAAAATACTATTGCTGGGGCATTTTGATATTAAACAGTATTGGTTGATTTTCTTTTTTTTTGAAATGACATTATTATTATTTTTTTTTTTTTTATGTGGGGAATGGTTTATTTTTATACACTTTAGCTTCCTTCCAATAAACTTGCTAAACTTTTACTGATTTCTAATAGGCTTTATTTAGATTTTATTATATTTTCTACATATGTAGTTTTATAATCTACCAATAAGAACGATTTTATCCCATTTTATAAACTTCTTGTATGTATGTACTTCCTTTTCTTGTCTTAATGCATTGGCTATGTTCACCCCATGCTGTATAGATGTGGTGATAGTGGCTTCCTTTTTATTGTTTCTGATGTTAACAGAAATGCTTCAAAATTATCCCACTTACTCTACTCTTGGATTCCAATTCCAGTCTTCAGACCCTACATCCAGAAGATTTTCTATGGCAAAATTCCTATTCGGAGTTTTGCATTTCTGTGTTCTATCTGGCCCTTGGCATACTTGGTCTTGAATTTTGTTATATCATTTTTGTTATCTTTTTTTAAAACAGTCATTTGGTCTGCTGGAGCATAACATTTTCATGCTAATTTTACTGGAAATACTACTAAAGTTTTAATCTATTAAACCTATTGTGGCAATGTAAGTGTTTTCACCACAAATAAATGATTAGTATGTAAGGGAATGCCTATGTTAATTAGCTTAGGCATTCCAGAGTTATACATATTTCAAAAAATTAAATTTTAAACTATAGTTATACGATTTGTGTTTGTCAATTAAAATAAGACTGTATGTTAGTATTAACTTTTTTAAAAACAAAACAACACAGATACATACACATATAAGTATATATGTGTGCACACGCACACATATATGCGTTATATATGTATACATATATATGTATATATATATATATGTATACATATATATATGCACACGCACACATATATGCATTATAAATGTACAGAAATAAATAAGTATGTATGTCCCCCTTTTGTTGATCCTATCCAAACAATTTTCTTTCTGGTGTCCGAGTTTATATTCTGCCAATATATTCCCATACATACTCCCATGTCAGCCAATATACTCCCATGTCAGATATTAAAACATTGAAATACTTCGTTGACAGATGATAAAATAAAATTCTCCAGGTTCTGCCCCCAAGCCTCTTTCCAAGAATCACACTGCTGTCTGGTCATCCCTTTCTTCTGATCCCAAGAACCTCCCAATGAGACTGCAATTAGAAGGACTCTGTCTTATCCAGCCATGAGCCTCAAGAACCATGGTCCATGCATTGTCAGCATCAGTTTTTATGGATCAGTGTCCCTGCTATGTTAGATGCTAAATAATTCAATCACTCCTGAAATTAATTTTTGGATATATTACCTGTCTTTACACTCTGTCTATTTTTATTATACTTGTATAAGCAAAATATTTAATTTGTGCATTTAAAGTATTTTCTTAAATGTAAAACGATACAGTTGACTCCCGAAAAGCACAGGTTTGAACTGCTTGAGTCCACTTGTACACGATTTTTTTCAAAATTTACACTACTGTGCCTGCTCATCCTGGCTTCCCTTCCATCTCCTCCAACTCTTCTGTCTCTGTTACTCCTGAGACAACAAGACCTTCTCCTTCCCTCTGCCTACTCAACCTGAAGAGGACAAGGATGAAGACCTTTAAGATCATCCACTTTCTGCTGGACTCGGTGGCTCAGCCTGTAATCCTGCTCTCTGGGAGGCCGAGGTGAGTGAATTGCCTGAGTCCGCGGGTTCAAGACCCACCTGGGCAACTTGGCAAGACCTCATCTCTACAGTAAATCAAAAATTAACCGAGCATGGTAGTGTGTACCTGTAGTTCCAGCTACTTGGAAGGCTGAGGCGGAAGGATCGCCGGAGCCTAGCAAGTTGAGGCTGCAGTGGCCGGTAGCGTGCCACTGCACTCCAGTCTGGGTGACAGAGTGAAACTCCAACTCAAAAAAAAAAAAATTAAAAAAATATATATAGAAAAAAAGATCATCCACTTTCACTTAATGGAGGGTAAATATATTTCTACTTTTCTTAATTCTTTTATAATTTCAAAATAACATTTTAAACTCTAGCTTACTTTATTCTAAGAATGCATTATATAATACATCTAGCATACAAAATACATATTAATCCACTGCTTATGTTATCAGTAAGGTCAGATCAACAGTAGGTTATTAGTAGTAAAGTTTTGGAGGGGTCAAAAGCCATACGCTGATGTTCACCTTTGTAGGGACTGGCTCTCATTATCCCTTTGTTATTCTAGGGTCAGCTGCATTATTATGCCATTGCACTATTAATAACAATGTATTCATTTGGTGTATGTCTGGAGTTTTTTATTTTAAGTTCTACACACTATTTCACTGTATTAGAATCCAATGTTTCAACTACTTATTCTACCTCCAATGAAAATTTAAAATATTTCTAATAATCTATTACTATACTCATTAGAGTGAATATACCTATGTATGCTTCCTCGCTCACGTACACCAGAATTTCTCAGTAGCATGTTCCCAGAAGTAAAGTTATTATTACATAGGAAAAGAACGACTCGATTTAATCAGAAATCCAAAGATGCCACTTTACTGATTGGTGGAGTCAAAAAATATAATTTAGTTAAAATCCATAATGGGACAACTTGAGGTTGTTTAAATGACTGAAGCGACCCTGTTCCACTGAGCTAACAAAGAACTCTAGTGAGCCCTCTCTTCTCTGGTAGTAGACCTGGTACACAATGCACGGTTCCTTCCTCTTTCTTTTAGCAAGGCCCAGCAGCTGTTGTCCCTGCCTTTGTGCTCATGTGCCCAACATTTAGGGCCCACTTATGAGTGAGAAAATGTGGCATCTGGTTTTGTTTGTTTGTTTCTGTGATAGTTCACTTAGAATGATGGTCCTAGCTGCATCCCTGTGGCTGCAAGGAATGCGATTTTGTTCTTTATGGCTGTGTAATATTCCATCATGAATATGTGCCACATTATCTTTATCTAGTGCACTTTTGATGGGTATTTGGGTTGGTTCCATATTTTTCTCTTGTGAATAGTGGTTCAATGAACAGGTGTCTTTTTGGTAGAGTGATTTATGTTCCTCTGGTTATATTTCTAAAAATGAGATTGTTGAATTGTATGGTATCTCAATTTCTAGTTCTATGAGAAAACGTCACACTGCTTTCCACAAACGTTGAACTAGCTTGCACTCCCACTGACAGTGTAGAAGAGTTCCCTCCCCCCCACCTCCGCACCTGCACCATCATTTGTTGTTTTTTGACTTTTTAATGACAGACATCCTAACCAGTGTGAGGTGGTATGTTATTGTAGTTTTGACTTGCCCTTCTCTGATTATTAATGAAGCTGAGCATTTTTTCATGTTTGCTGGCTGCTTGCTTGCCTTTATTTGAGAAGTATCTGTTCATGTCCTTTGCCTACTTTGCAATGTGTTGTTGTTGTTCAAAATAGGTGCACAAATTTACATTCTCACCAAATATGTCACATATGTGTTTTCTGTCAATCTGTTTGCATTCCTTGTAGATTTAGAATGTTAGGCTTTTGTTGGATACATAGATTGCAAATATTTTTTGCCAGTCTGTGGGTTTCTCTTTATTTTCAATTTTTTTTTCAAACAAACACTTTTTAGATTGATAAGGTCCCACCTGTCAATCTTCGCTTTTGTTGCACTTGCTTTTGAGGACTTGGCCATGAATTCATTACCTACTCCGGTGTCCAGGAGGGTGTTTCCTAGGTTTCCTTCTAAGATTCTTATAGTTTGAGTTTCACATTTAAGTCGTTGATCCACTTTGAGTTAATTTTTGTATATGGTGATGGGGCCCAGTTTTATTCTTCTGCATGTGGTTAACCATTGTTCCCCGCACCAATTGCAAAGTATGGTTTCCTTCCTTTCTTCAATGTTTTTCTTTCTTTCTTTCTTTCTTTCTTTCTTTCTTTCTTTCTTTCTTTCTTTCTTTCTTTCTTTCTTTTTTCTTTCTTTCTTTTCTCTCTCTCTCTCTCTCTCTCTCTCTCTCTCTCTCTCTCTCTCTGTCTCTCCCTCCCTCCCTCCTTTCTTTCTTTTTTTTTCCTTCTTTCTTTCTCCTTCCTTCCTTCCTTGTCAGAGTCTCGCTCTGTTGCCCAGGCTGGAGTGCAATGGCATACTCATAATCACCACAGCTTTGACCTGCTGAGCTCAGGTGATCCTTGCACTTCAGCCTTCTAAGTAACTACAGGCGTGTGCCACCACACCCATCCTGCTTTTTTATTTATTTTAAAGACGAGGTCTCACCAAGTTGTCCTGGCTTGTCTTGAATCCCAAGGCTCAGGCAGTCCTCTCTCCTCAGCCACCCAAATTGCTGGGATTGTAGGTGTGAGCTACCACATCTGGCTCAGTGTTTGTTTTGTCGAAGATGAATTCAGTGAAGGGCCATAGTTTTTTTTTCCCCCAGATTCTCTGTCCTGTTCCGTTAGTCTATGTTTCTATTTTTGTACCAGTACCATGCTGTCTTGGCTACTGTAGCCTTGTACTAAGGTTTGAAGTCTCTGGAAGTGTGATGCCTCCAGATTTGTCCTTTTTGTTGAGGATTGTTTTAGCTATTTGAGCTCTTTTTTGCTTCCATATGAACTTTTGCTGTGTTTTCTTGGTCTGTGAGACATGATGCTGTTAATTTGATAGGGATTGTGTTGAATCTGTAGATTGCCTTGGGTAGAATGGGCATCTCTAAATCTACTTGATCACACTGACCATTGGCTACATGCTTTGTCTCCTTCAGGCTTAAAAATTAATTAATTTTATTACACTGAAAATAAAAATGTATAAAGTATTTATTTTATAGTGCTATTTAGTATTTTTAATTATTTTATTGAGGATTTTTGCAATTATATTGATAAATGAATAGGCATTCGTTGTATTTTCTTGTACTATTTTTTGTTTGGTGTTAAAATCTAGATTATATTGTTCATAAGACATATCAGGGTCTCCCTCTTATTATTTTCATCTATTTGTGTAATGTAGAGATTTCCTGTTTTCATGTAAATTTTTAAATGGAATTTTCTTTATCATGAAAATAAATGTCAAAACTTACGCACATCAGAAGAGGGAGAATTTATTTTGGACAGCTGGCGCATCATTTCTCAGTATGATGTGCACACACGGTAACTGTGCACAGTTGGCCCTGAATCCAGGATGTGCTGAATGGTTTTCAAGAGCTCAGGTCTCCACAAAAGACCTTATCTAGTTGGCAGGGCTACCTTTTACTTTTATGTCTCATTTTACCTCAAATTACTGAGAATCTGAGGTTAAGTGGCCAGTATTATTTCAGACTTGGAGATATGCCTGAATATCTTAAAAGCAGGAAATATCTTTTAAGAACACTTTTGTAAAAAAGAGATATCACATGATAAATTATATACAAAGAGAAACTTTCCTGATTTTGATGTCCTTTCTTTACTTTTCTTCTTGAAGCCTTTACAGATTTTTCCGAGTTTTTGTCACTCAGGGTTGAAGTACATAATCTTTTTCTTCATTTTAAAAGACATTTGTACCCAACAATGTAAATGCACTTAATGCCACTGAACTCTACACTTAAAAATTATTAAGGTAGTAAATTTTATGCTATGTGCATTTTACCACATGTAAAAATCACAAAACAAAAATTCACAAATGTATTTATAGTGGTTACCTTTGGGTTATGGCAATGCAGTTTACATGTGTATGTACATATACTTTTATTTTCCAATTGTTCTAGAAGTATGCATTATTTACAGAATCACAAATAAAACAAAAAATTGGAATATACATTTATATCAAAGATATTTATAATATGCTCAATTTTCATTTTCAAGACTAAGACAGAGCTTTGGGAATTATTTTTATATTAAAATGCCTTTAGTTCATCTGTTCAACATTACCATAATTTTAGAACTCAGCTCATCAGGAAATTATTATAATTGCCAATTTTAGTGTTTTAAATTGGTCACTGCTTAAATATCATGATTTAGGCCATAGATATGTTTTTGTAACTTGGATGATTTTATTGAGACAAAATCATTCCAAGAGTTGCAAGTAACTCAAATATTTAACTATGTAATAATGGATTCACACATTGAGCCCCGACTGTGTGCAAAGCATCCAACAGACTGTCCTATAGTAGTAGAAACTATTATTTGCAATTTCTGTTCTTAAGCAACCCGGAATTGTGTATTTTTGATGAAAGTTCAATGTATCACTAGCTAAAGAATAACAAACAAAAAAAATCTTGGAGAAAACTAGGAAGAAGGTGGCTGTTTCTTTAAAAAAAAAAACAGTTTTGTTGAGATACTATATATAAATTTGACCCGTTTAAAGTACATAATTCAATAGTATTAGTATATTCACAGAGTTGTACATCCCAATGTTATTTTATAACATTTTTATATAAAAATAATTCCCCTAAATGTCTTAGTCCTGAAAATGAGTTGAGAATATTACAAATATCTTTGACATAAAGAGAAAGTTTGTGCTCACCATCAGCTTTTCTCTATCCCCTTTTCCTGATTCTTCACACTAGTCCCAAGGAATCATTAATCTGCTTTCTGTCTCTATAGATTTTCCTTCTCTGGGCATTTCTAAAAATTTGAATCCTACATGTAGTCTTTTGTGACTGGATATTTTATTTAGCACAATGTTCCCTTTGGGATTTATTCATGTTGTAGCATGATGCAGCATTTTATTTATTTTTATTACCAAATAGTATTATATGTATGGATGTAACAAATTTTGTTTATTATTTTATCTGTAAATGAAATTTGGTTATTTTCACTTCCTGGCTATTATAAATAGTGCTGCTAGGAAGATTCTTGTGCAAGTTTTGATGTGCATATGTTTTCACTTCTCTTGGGCATATACTCAAGAGACATCGAATCGATAGGTCACATTGTGTGATGGTTAATTTTACATGTCAATTTAGCTAGATCATAGTATCTGTAAACCCCGCTTTTTGTCAGCCACCAGACCTGATGTTGCTGTGAAGATATATTGTAGTTATGATTAACATCTATGCTCTTTTGACTTCAAGTGAAGAAAATTATTCTGGATAGTTTGGGTGGGCTTCATTCAATCATTTGAAGGCCTTAAGAGCAAAAATGGAGGTTTCCTTGAGAAGAGGAAGTATTGCCTCAGAATTTCAGCATGTTTGGTGTGTTGTATGTGTGTGTGCGTTCATGCGTGCATGCGTGTGTGTGTGTTTGTGTGTGTGTGTGTGTGTGTATGTGTGTGTGTGTGTGTATCTCAAAGATCTTATTGGTTTTGTTTCTTTCCAAAACCCTGATGGATACTTCTGCACATGATAACTCTGTTTAATCATTTGAGGAATTGCTAGTCTGTTTTCTAAGGTGGCTGCAGCATTTTACATTCCCACTAGCAATGTATGAGTGTTCTCATTTTCCATATTCTCACTAACATTTGACATTATCTGACCTTTTGTTTCTAGTCATCTAATAGATGTGAAGTGTTTTCTCATTGTGGTTTTGTTATATATTTCCCTGATGACTAGTGATGTGGAGAATCTTGTTATGTATTCATTAGTTACTTTTTAATCTTCCTTAGAGCAATGGTTGTTCAGATTGCTTACCTATTTTTAAATAAAAATATTTGTCTTTTTATTGTGTTGCAAGAGTTCTTTATATATTATAAACACAAGTCCCTTATTAGACACATAATTTACACATATTTTAGCACATTCTCTGGATTGTCTTTTTACTTTCTTCATGATGTCTTTGGTAGCACAGAAGTCTCAAATTTTTATCCAGTAACATTTATCTATTTGTGTTGTTGTTATTGTTGTTGCTAGTGTTTTGGGTGGCATAGGTAAGAAACTGTTGCCTAATCGAAGATCACGAGAATTAAACTCATTTTTTAAAAGAGTTTTGTTGTTTTCGCTTTTAAATTTGGTCTTTGATCCAATTTGAATTTATTTTCACATATATTGTCAAAAAGCGTTCCAACATCAACTTTTTGTATGGATATCTAATTATCTGTGCATCACTTGTTGAAAAATGATTTTTCCCTACTGAATTACCTTCACACCCTTGTTAAAAATTAATTGGCAAAGGTTTTTAAATGATACACAGTTTAGGCAAGGATGAGGTCTTAGACACTTCCAGTGGGAGTACGTAAGTCGGTAGCTTATGGAGAGCAATTTGACCATGCATATCAGCATTTGAAATGTCAGATTCAATTAATTAAAAACGTTAGACTTATTTCTGGGTTCTCACTTTCATTCTATTGAAGTTTGTATCTACCCTCATCCACTGTCTTGATTACTGTAGCTTGTAGTAAGTTTTGAAATTGGGAAATGTAAGATTTTGATTTAAAGTGGGTGATGTGTAGTTCTTCCTTTCACTCGAACACTTAGAAGGTATTGTAAAGATATTAATTGGCCTAATTTCAATATTGTTTTGTCTCAGAAAATAGAAGCCTGAGGAGTGGGAGAGAGAAGGAGAAATTGGGAAGCAATCAGAACACAGACGTTTATCAATTAAGTTTGTTGTCTTATGTTGGTGTGGTTTGTGGTGCTCTAAAAACAGTTGCCATAGATCAAAGGTCACTAATTAGAATTATAATAGCAATGAAAAAGTCTAAAATACTGAGAGAATTTCCAAAATTTGGCACAGAGACACAAAGTAAGCACATACTGTTGGCAAATGAGTGCCAATAGACTCGCTGGAAGCCACAAACCTCCAGTTTATGAAAAAATGCAGTATCTGCAAAACACAATAAAGTGAAACACAGTAGAACAAAGTATGCCTGTATTATCATCCTAACAATGTAAAGTCTTCTACTATATGAGCATGAGGATGTTTTATTTTTATTTAGAACTTTGGTGTCTTTCAAAAATATTTTGTGGTTTTCAGTGTACAAGCATTACACTTTTTGCAAAAAAAATCATGAATATCTTATTTCTCTGATACTATCTTAAATACAATTATTTTTAACATGTTTACTAGATTATTTATTGCTACCTTGAACAAATATAATTAAGGTTGTATATTTATCTCATATCTTATAATCCTTCTTAGCTTTTTGTATTGATATCTAATTATCTGTGCATCACTTGTTGAAAAATGATTTTTCCCCACTGAATTACCTTCACACCCTTGTTAAAAATTAACTGGCAAAGGTTTTTAAATGATAATACACAGTTTAGGCAAGGAAGAGGTCTTAGACACTTCCAGTGGGAGTATGTAAGTTGGTAGCTCATGGAGAGCAATATTCTTAGCTCTAATACTCTTATTTTCTTCACTTTTTGAGATGTCCTACCTAAAGGTTAAGCCATGAGCAATTTAAGATCTTGCTTTTTAATCTACATGTTTTTAACTTATTGTTTTTTACTTGCCTGATTTTTCTAACTAGAATCTCCCACACAAATTTGGCTAGAAGTGATATGAGAGGACATTTCTTTTCCTGATTTTAGGAGATTCACTATTGTAGATGCTCTATACTAAGTTGAAGAAGTTTCCTTCTGTCTAGTTTGTTGAGAATTTTTATAGTTAAAGAATATTAGATTTTGCCAAATGGTTATACGTTAAGTCTACAGAAATGATTGTGTGGTTTTTGCCCCTCATACTACTAATACTACCTACTGTATTGATTGATTTCTGTGTGTTAAACAAACTTTGTATTCGTGGGATAATTTGCACTTGGTTATTGAGAGTAAATATTTTTACATGTTTCTGGATTCAGTTTGCTACTATTTTATCAATAATTTTTGTGTCTGTACTCATAAGGGAAATAAATGTATAGTTTTCTTGTAATTTCTTTCTTCGGTTTGGTTTCAGGGTAATATGAGCCTCATAAGAATGAGTTAGAAAATCATTTTTCCTCTTCTGTTTTTTGGAAGAATTTGTAAAACACTGGTGTTAATTCTTCTTTAAACGGTTTGAAAAAAATTCACCAATGAAGCTATGTGTACTCAGGCTTTTATTTGTAGGAATTGTTTTAATTAGTAGTTTCATCTTTTTACTTGTTAAAGATCTATTCACATTTTTTGTTTCTTCTAGATTCAGTTTCAGGAGTTTGTGTCTTTCTGAGCATTTGTTCATTTGATATTTCTTATAATATCACCTGTAATCATTTTTATTTCTCTACAGGTCGTTGTGACGTTACATCTATCATTCCTGCTTTTGTAATTTGAGCCCTCTCTCTCTCTCATCTCTCCATGTTCTTGATCATTTCAAATAATGAAATTTGGCTGTGCTTGACTTTTTTTTCTTGATTTCATTTATAGATAACCTTGTTTTCTTCCATGAATTCTCTTTAGGTCTGTTCCTTCTAGATTTTTTTAAAAAAATCATTATCCTTTTTATTTTTTTAATATTTGATTTTAATTATTTTTATTTTTTAAATTTTAAAGATGTGGGGTATAATTCAGGATTAGGAACATAAGTAGTCGTCATACAGGTGAAGTTTGGGCCTCACATTGATCCTCATTATCCCTTCGCCTGATTTGGAATCAGGGACCCTTGTTGATGTTACGTGCCCCCCCCCATCCCTCCCCTGGCAAGTCCCACTACTGCTAATCCCTTTCTTGTAGTATTATGACAAGTGTTCAGGATTCACTTATAAGTGAGAATATGTGGTACTCACTTCTTTGTTTCTGTGATAGATTACTGAGTTTAATAGACTCTAAATTCATCCAAGTTGTTGCAAAGTCCATAATTTTGTCCTTCTTTATGGCTACATATTTCCTCATGTATATGCACCATATTTTTTTATTCAGTTCACTTTCAATGGGCAGCACAGTTGGTTCCATGTTTTTGCTATTGTGAACAATGCTGCAATGAACATGCACATACAGGTATCTTTTTTATATAATGATTTGAGTTCCTCCAGGTATATTCACAGAAGTGGATTGCTAGTTCATATGGAAGGTTAATTTTTAGATCTTTTAGAAATAGCCACACTGTTTTCCAGAGAGGTTGTACTAATTTACACTCCCACTAAGCGTAGAAGCGTTCCCATTCCCCCACATCCTCTCCAGCATGTGTTGCTTGAGTTTTTAATGGTGTCCATCCTGACTAGATTTAGGTGGTTTCTCAGTTTGATTTTGATTTGCATTTCTTTGATGACTAGCGATGCTGTGCATTTTTTCATGTATTTGTTGGCTGCTCATTTGTCTTCTCTTGAGAAATGTCTATTCATATCATTTGCCCACTTTTTAATATTTTAAATTTATTTTTAAATTTTTATTTTTTATTTTAAAGGTGTGGGGTACAATTCAGGGTTAGGTATACAAACGTTGATTATACAGATACCCTTGTTGATAAGGTATGCCCCTCCCTCCCCTAGCAGTTTCCCTCAACTGCCAATCCCTTTCTTATAGTATTATGATAATTGTTCAATGTCCGCTTATGAGTGAGAACATATGGTACTCTGTTCTTTGTTTCTTATAGATTACTGAGTATGATAGACTCTAAATCTGTCCAAGCTGCTGCAAAGTTCATATGTTTGTCCTTCTTTATGGCTGCATAATATTCCATTGTGTATATGTACCATATTTTTTTTATTCAGTCCGGCTTCGGTGGGCAGCATGGTTGGTTCCATGTTTTTGCTATTGTGAATAGAGCTGCAACAAACATGCCTGTGCAGGTATCTTTTTGTAGAATGATTTGGGTTTCTCTGGGTATATTCCCAATAGGGGAATTGCTGGATCATATGGAAGGTCAATTTCTAGTTCTTTCAGAAATCACCACACTGTCTTCCAAAGAAGTTGCACTAGTTTGCATTCCCACCAGCAGTGTGGAAGCATTCCTTTTTCTCTGCATCCTCACCAGCATCTGTTGTTGTTTGTTTTATTAATGATGACCATTCTTACTGGGTTTAGGTGATATCTCAATGTAGTTTTGATTTGCAGTTCTCTGATGATGAGTGAGGTTGAGCACTTTTTCATGTGTCTGTTGGCTGCCTGTATATCTTCTTTTGAGAAGTGTCTATTAATGTCTTTTGCCCCCTTTTTCATGGGGTTGTTTGTATTTTTTCTTTCAGCATGTTTGAGTTCCTTGTAGATCCTAGATGTTAGGTCTTTGTCAGATATACAGTTGGCAAATATTTTTTCCCATTCTGTGGGCTGTTTCCCTGCTCTCTTAACAGTTTCTTTTGCTTTGCAGAAGCTCATTAGTTTGATGAGGTCCCACTTGTCTATCTTATTTCTTGCCCACTTTTGAAAAAGGGTTGTTTGGTTTTTTTTCCTTTCTTTTAAGGAAGCAGTTTATGTTATTGATTTAGGCTTTTCTTTTTTGCTTTTGAGTCAGAGTCTCACTCTGTCACCCAAGCTGGAGTGCAGTGGCACAATCACATCTCACCGCAGCCTCGACCTTTTGGGTTCAGATGATCTTCCTGCCTCAGTCTTCCAAGTAGTTGAGACCATAGGTTCCACCACACCTGGCTTTTTTTTTTCTCGTAGAGATGAGGTCTCACTATGTTTCCTAGGCTGGTCTTGACCTCCTGGACTCAAGTGATCCTCCCACCTCGGTCTCCCAAAGTGCTTGTAATATAGGTGTGAGCCAGATTCTTCTTATTTTTTAATGTTGAGATTTACATCTAAATACTTTATCCCTCACCACTACTTACATCTGATACATTTTAGCATGTGTTTTTATTTTAATTTATTTCAAAGTATATTATAACTTGCTTTTGGGTTTTTTTGTTTGCTTGCCTGTTTGTTTTGATCCATTGGTTACAGTAATGTGTTGCTTAATTTCCACAAGCTTGAGAAGTTTCTCAAATTTCTTTCTGTTGATGATTTCAAAATTTGTGCCATTGAAGTTGAGAATATACTTTGTATTGTTTCAATTTTACACAGATCTATTGAAAATTATTTGGGCTGAATAGTTGTTAAATCTCTCAAATTCCTAAAAAAATCAGACAAAACATGTAAGGTAAGAAAACCAAAGACCCACAAATACTATCTACAACAAACCCGTATTACAATGTATCTCTATAAAGCCCAGCAATGAGCAAACATAAACATGATACCAATAGCCACAAGAGTCACATGACATCAAACTGTGTGGCAGGAAACAGAGTGAGTCAAATGGACGTGTGACAGCCCCAAAGACAAAGAACCTAAATTCATTATCAGGGACTCATAAATCTAATGGGCCCTTCAGAAAACTGGATTTCAGGGAACTTGAGAAGTGTCTGAAGACTGAGGCAATAGATAGTATCTATTTTATGATACATAAATATTTATATTCAAAATTATGCTTATATTTCATAAATGGCTTTGGCTTTATTTGGGGTATGGCTGTCTGTCTGTCTAAATTGACTACCAAGCAAATCCTTGCCTTGCTAGTCAGTAACAGACAATACAGATAAATATACAGGCAGCAATCACAGCAGCACCAATGACATGACTGAGCTCTAATATGTCCCTGATTTGGATCTAGTCTTCTCTAAAATTATCTGCAATACTCACTGCGCTATGGTTAAAATTGTTTCCTTCAATTATTATCCGGTTTCCATTTTTGCTTCCTCTTAAAGCTCCTGGTTGCAATACAAGTCAACATAGGGCTCTGTAGATACCGACCATTTTCAATTAGATAGAAATTAATTTTGTTTTTTTGTTGATTGGTTTTATTCCCTCCCAACAAATAAGTCACCTCTTCAATACACATCCTTCCAATTGCTTCAAGAAGTATAACAAATTGAAAACTCTCTGAAGAGTGTTAATACATTTTATTGTCTAGTTTATTGCTTTTTAATGTGGGGCCCTATAAAAAAAAGTACTTAGTTTTTGTTCTGGCTAAGGTATAAGCTGCACTCAATAACCCCCGTCAAATAGAGGTAAAAAGACTAATTAAGTAATAAATCCATACAAATTGTTACAGGAAAGTAATGACTTCCTTGCGTCTTTTATAAGAGCAGAGTGTATTTAAAAAACATTAGCTAGTGTGTCAGGTCAGGGTTGAGTGTGAAGGAGGAAAAAAAAAGTTCCTTTGCTTGTTGAAATTATATCTGCTCAGTTAAAAAAATTAAACTTTAAGGCTCATCTAAATAATTTCAGATGCTTTTAAACTTGTTTGCAATGTAATTAGGCTCTAAATTTATTTTTAGTAGGTATAGTTGTGCAGGAAACAAATTTGCAATTTAAAAGTAAATTTTAGATAAGATAAAATCATCTTAAACTAAAAAATAAATTTATTCAACACAGATTTATTAAACAGCTGTTATTAAGATTTTTTATTTGTATTGGTAGGTGTTGATTAAAGTAAACTAAAAGATGAGGAAAGCCAGCATATTGTACTCAACTAAGTTATAAGTTAATTTCCTAATTGATTGCCCTCCTGTTCACTAATTAGAAATTAATGTAACTAGATAACTAGGTTGTGTTTCTTTAGGTAAACACTTCAGAGCCCACGGTAGGACTACAGACTCTACAAGTCTGAAGATACCATAAATGACCTATAAATAAGAACAAGGAGAAGAAATCTTATTCTTATACATAAAGCAAATTGAAGCGGCCTTAAAAGACACATGCATATGTAAGGAGCAAATACGATAAAGCTCACTAAAATTCAAAAAATTATCTTAAACAAATGACTGCTGATTATAGCCAGATAAATTTGTGATCACAAATTCAGATACATTTATTTTATTTTTATTTATTATATTTTAAACATATTTATTTTTATTTTTTACTAATTTTAGAGACAAGGTCTCAGTCTGCCACCCATGTTAGAGTGCGGTGGTGCAATCATAGCTCACTGCAGCCTCGACTTCCTGAGCCCAAGCAGTGTTTCCACAGGGTTGTGCCACCATGCTCAGCTAAGTCCTTAATTTTTTTATAGAGATGGAGTCTCACTCTGTTGCCCAGGCTGGTCTCAAACTCCTAACTTCAAGCGATCCTCCTACCCCAATCTCCCAACGTGCTGGGATTACAGACATGAACCACTTGTGCTTGGCCTCAGATTTTATTTTAACTTGCAAAGGATGTCTCAAGGATCAAGGGATGCGTTAATGTTTAAAACGTTTTTATAGGTACTGTAATCTCATCATCCACCCTCTATGCTTGAAATAACTCTGTCCCCAAAATCTACAAAAATAATGCTTAGCCTTGCATAAACACTTTCTGTAGTTATTATTAAAATAAATATTCCAGGTTCTGCATTAGGTCACAAGAAAGAACTACTGGTAAAATAAAGTGATATTCAGGACATAAGAATACTTCGGGCTAGGAAAAAAGCACCTAGAGAACTGAAATATAGATGATGAGGGCATAGATGTAAGAAAAGTTTGCAAAATCAAGGAAAGAAAGATTATATCATGCTAATGCAGCATTAGCATATGCTGATGACAATTATAACAACAAATCTCTCTAGTTCTCTAAAAAGATATTGAAAAGACATTTTAAAAACTGTTGATTAGTTTATCATACTTGGGGGGAGGTGTATAAAAATAGCAGTGAAAATATTTGAATAAAAATAAATAAGTGGAGATAAAAAAACATATTATATCATAAAACAGTGCTGAAAATACATTGTAATAAAGCACACTTTCCAAGAAAGGAAAAATTATAATGATTCCATTGTCTAACTCAATGAATTGGACTTTCTTCCTGAATAAAGTGATAATTTTTTAACTTTTAATTTTGAAGAAAATGTTTGGTAATATTTAGATGTATAGCTTTATGTATAGAAATCGAACATTGAACATTACTTAAGAATAAAGCTTGAAGAATCACAAGGGATAAATTGTTAGAATATTCATCTTTTGACCCTTCTCAAACATCAGTATTCACTTGAATTCATACTCTTCTTTTCCAGAGAAGTCTATCCAAAATTTAAATAATTGATGTGTCTGAACTGTGAGTTTCATCTTATGTTTTTTAAAAAATGTATATGCTGTGGATATTGGTAAGTAAAGCATTTTTAAAGTAAAGTCAAGTAGCCTGTTTTATATGTTTAACACCCATCAAAAGGTGAAAAGCCAACAGAGCAGAGACTTGTCTCAAAACATTGTGTCTATTGAAAAGCTCAAAGAGTTGGTAAGAAAAAAAGAGAACTAGAGATCTTGAGGAGAAGAAATAAAGTGGATAACAGAAGATAAGTTATGTTTTTACAAAGAAACTTGGGGAGAGTAAAACATGATAGAATTACAGCAAGGAAGGTAAGAAGAGAGGTGAAAGACAGTAATAAATGAAAACCATAAAGCCAAGAGACAGTCTCCTGCTGGACCAAGGACCATCATTTGTATCTGATGTTTTAGATCTCAGCACCATAAACAAAGGGACCAGGTAATGAAGTAACCTCTGATTTTTCAGATCTAAGAGTAAACAAGGCTAAATCCCCATGCTTACCATAAAATACACAACTTGATTTATTTAGAAGATTTGATTATGATTAGTGAAATTTCAGAAGAATTTTTCAACCAATAATCGTGCCACAAATCCCCAGCTCCTCAATAAAAATTTACTTACTTCTTGAATATGATTTTTTGATATGACTTATTTAGATAGTAAAAGGAAGACATTAAAAATAAACACAAATTTTAGAAGAAATAAATATTTAGAGGGAAAATTATCAGCTACTCTTTGCTGCTTTCTAGGGTCACTTGTTGCAGCTGACTTTCAAAAGTGTTTTCAGTAAATTTTAATTAGTTGCTCTCCTTTTAAACAAGGGAATTTGCTGAATATCTGAATGACTGGATTGAGTTCCATTGTCTGCCATTTTTCTTCATACAATATGTTCTCATCTTTGTGAAGACATACATCAGAATGACAAAGTAGTTCCTGCTCCAGTTACTCAGACTCATAGCTAAAAAGTTTCAATCTGCTTATATGATAATTCAGTACGTGATACCCAGAAATAACTCCACTATACCCCATGTGGCCTAAAAATTACATTATTCAGATTATAAAAGTGCTTATGGTATCAAATATTTGGCTAGTTAATCCCATGTTTGCTAATCTCTTGATTTTTTTTTCCTTTCCATTTTTTAGAAGAGTTTTGAGGTGTGAGAACAGCTGTGGGTGAGTCATGCCATTCATCTGCCCAACATGTTCGATTCACAGAGTGCATGAAATACACATGGACCTATCATTAGGAATAACTACTCTGGCCTCATTATTGGAAGTGTGAAGAAATTTTCTAATGGAACTTCCCATGGACTGACCAGCAAACATGTTGCAATATTGTTTTTAGAGATATGGATTTGTTTCCTTTTTTTAACATTAAAATATTTGCCTCTAAATTTGCACACCATTAATAATCTCTTATCCTAGTAGTGATCTTCCTTAGGCAAAATGTAATTTAGGCAAAATTATTTCTGATATTATTCTTTCTGTTATATACAATGTTTATCAGCTAAAAGATGCACTAAAAATATACAATTTCAAAAGAGATGCAAATAGTCCAGTGTTCCACAAAGGCTTTACTAGTAGATGTTTAGATATATTGAATATTAATTTTCATGAGGATTAAAAACAGATAAAATGAGGCCTTGTTAAATCTATAAAGAAATCGAGATCCATGTTGTCTAGGCAACATCTATTTCTGAGATATCCTACAAGTACAGTTGATGCTTGAACAACACAGGAGTTAAGAGCACCAACCCATACATAGTCAAACATCTGCATATAACTTTTGACTTCCCAAAATGTAACTCTTATAGTCTACTGTTGACCAGAAGACTTACCCATAGCAATTGATTAACACATATTTTATATGTTATATGTATTATATACTGAATTCCTACAAAAAGTAAGCTAGAGATAAGAAATATGAGAAAAAATTCTATTAAGAAAATCACCGAAAAGAGAAAATATATATTTACCATTCATTAAGTGAAAGTGGATCATTATAAAGGTCTTCATCCTAGTTGTCTTCATACTGAGTAGGTGTAGGAGGAGGAAGAGAAGGAAGTGTTGGTCCTGCTGTTTCAGGGGTAGCAGAGGTAAAATTCACATATAAGTGGACCCATGCAGTTCAAACCTGCGTTGTTTAAGGGTCCACTGTAGTTTTTAAAAATGTGGTGTTTGCTTTAAGTATAAGACTAATCTTGAAAATAATTAAAAACACAGAGATAGAAGAGCAGTAAGTCTTTATATTTTGTTTCCAAATTCAAATGCAAATAAATCTCTGTTCTTCTTGTATCTTCCTGGTGGAAGAATGCAGTATTTTTGGTTCTGGCTGTAAAATCATGGAGACTTCTATCTCTATACTTCTTTCTATTCTGTTGCTTTGTACTCAACAGGATTGAACCCATCTGTGGTGGCTTAACAGGAACTCTAGCTAATGTCAGCACTCTTGGTATAAAGACTCCCTGGAACATACTAGAGGGAGGTAGGCTCATTCCCAGGGCCATCTCTGTGTATGTGGCCTCCCTGGCTTTATTCCCTGTGTCTAAAGATTCCTTGATATGCATTATTGAATGTTTTAACCATTTTGAGGCACTATCAAAAAATAACTTTGAGTGGGATGGAGTTCTTTCTCCTATATGTCCATCTTTTAGTCAGTGCATGACCTTTGTAAAATATAGAACCTAAGTCATCTAGGTGCTTTACTCTTTATCCACTTGCAGGTTTGCATCAATAAATTGTATTATAAAACGTACAATGTATCCTTATGATGTGGGTTATCCTTTACCTCACACACCTGGGTTATGCATTTATTCAGAAGCTGAATTTAAAAAGTAGCTTACAAAATATTTAACATTATATAGTTACAGAATAAAGTATCTGTGGTATTTTTGTGCAACTTTTGCTGCTTAAATGTGCTAAGTAAAAAAAAATTACACTTGGATAGATTGGATTTGATTTTAGTATAAATTCCAAACAAAATTAGTTCTTTCTAGTAAAATCAGTAACTAGATCCTTCCCTGTTGACACATTACGGCAGAAAGCATGCATGGCACCACACAAGAGAGCTCTGTTTCCATGCAAATGGAATGGAAAAGCCCTTACTAGTTATTGGTTAGTAACTAACATCAATGATTTTATGTTTATATTGGAGGGAATAACCTTTAGTAATGTTTCTGATAAAGGCTATGTTTAAGATCTGATTTTTTATAAAAATGGCAAGATTAAAATTTTTGGAGGGTAGAGTACAGAATTCATTAAAGCTTTCTGATTTGATGTGCAAAATATTTCATTTAACAGCATTTGGGGCTGTTCCTTTGCATTCTGCATTTGAAATAACAGATTACAAAATATCAAAGTACATTTGAATGAATTTTTAATAAAAGAGGGCATTTCAAAAGAAATACACTCAAGTACATATCAAAAAATACAGTTGAACCAAACCTCTAAAAGAACAAAACTGGAGGAGAACACAAGACGGCGATGGAACAGGTCAGAGTGTGAGTTTCCGCAAAAGGATGTGTCCACAAAGACTCTCTGCATGAGTGGTAGTGTGCTGGTGGGTGAGTGAGAATCTCTCTGAGGGAATACTTGGGTTCGTGTGCCTGGGGCTCTCAACTGGAGGTGACTGCAACCCATAACCACCCTAGGATTGAAGCCCCTGGTGTGTGGGATTATCTGCCAACTCAGGGCTCTCTTGAGAGAAGGCAGCAGAGAACAACTGCTCCTCACCACACGTCACCCAGCCCACACCATCACCTGTGACAGCAGACTGACACTTGCTCCAGGAACTGTAGAGAAGGCAAGGTGTGGAAATCTGAAACTAAACCCTGCCACCAGTGAGGAGATGTCAACCAGTGTCATCTTCTCTGTTGCAAGACCGGGCAGAGACTTTCATTGCCTCGCCCAGTTCTTTCCAGACTCCAACCTAGGACTCAGAGGCTGTCCTTGCATTGGGTTGGGAGAGACAGACACTCTTTCCCCATGCTGGAATAGGCATAGACATGTCAGATCTGAGTGGGAACTTGATAGCAGAGACAGCAGCAGATGAGTCAGGTGAGTCCAGATCTGATCCATCTTCCTCCACAGTAGTATATGGGACATCTGACCCACACTGAGAACAACCCTACTGGTCTGTGCTGAGAGCAGAGGGGATGGACTGGAGACCAGAGCTGCTCCTTAACATGGGGGTTGGGAGCTGAAAGTGACTGGAGTTACAGAAACAGCCACAGAGGAAGTTTTTTAAAAAATTTTTGTTTGCTTGTTTTTATTTTATATTTTCTGTTTCTATAAAGGTATTTTTGAGGGCAAGGACATCAACAGGGTTTTGTTGTTGTTGTTGTTGTTGTTGTTGTTCTTTGTTTGTTTCTATGAGTGTCTGTATGTTTTTTTGTTTTGTTTTTTTCTGTCTTTGTTTCTCTGTTTGTTTGTTAGTTGGTATGCCTGTCTTTTCCCTCTTCTTCTCTCTCCACCTTCCTTTTGTCTTCCTCCTTTCTTTTTCATTCTTTCCCTTTTCCTTATCTAATTTTGTTTCAGGGACAAACATCCAGCCCCACTGCATGGACAAAGTGTAAGGCAGTAGGAAGTGGGTTCACACACCTATCAGCAGATACTGGGATCTACAGATAGTTTCTGAATTACAGCTTCCCCCTTAATTAAATCTTAAAACTGCAAAAAGCACAGCTCCCCACCCCTAGTCCATATTCAAAATTGAACAGTCAAGGATCTACATAAGGAAGAAAAGGAGACTAAGCAAACAAAAGTAAAACTATCTCCCCTATCCCCCATCACTGAACAACAGAATTAAAGAAAAGATTTAAAAAAGGGGGGGGGGGAATCTACACACACACACACACACAAAAAAAAAAAAAAAACAAAGGAAAAATGTGGGTCTCATACAGATTTGTGGAAGATCAATTGAGAATACAGACTTTAGAACTCAACTAATGAAGAGACCTCAGAATGACTGGTCTCAAAACACAAACCCAGATATCAAGATACTAATAGAGACAATAAATAGGAGATACAAGAGGAAAGGATGAAAGAGTTGGTAACTGAGAAAACAGCAATAAGGAATACAGTGAATGAAATAAATAACAAACTGATAAGCATGAAAAGCATCATTAGCCAAGCAGAAGAAAGAATCTCAGAGCTTGAGGACCAAAATATGGAACTAACCCAAACTGTTAAAAACATAGAAAAGAAGCTTAAAAAGACAGAACAAAACCTCCAAGAGATGAACCATTAGCTCAGAGGCTGAACCTAAGATTAATTGGAATCCCTGAGGCAGATAGAGAGACAGAGACCACTCCTTCCCTCATCTTATCAGTGATGCAAGCATTCAAGCACAAGAGATTCAGAGAACCCCTGCAGTCCAGTGTGGTGGCTCAGCCTGTAATCCCAGTACTTTGGGAGGCCAAAGTGAGAGAATTTCCTGAACCTGGGAGTTCAAGACCAGACTGGGCAACTTGGGGAGATCTCATCTGTACAGTAAATCACTAAAACTAGCCAGGTGTGGTGGCATGTGTCTGTAGTTCCAGCTACTTGGAAGGCTGAGATGGAAGGATCGCCTAAGCCCAGCAGGTCAATGCTGCAGTGGCCATGAACATGCCACTGTACTCCAGCCTGGGTGACAAGAGTGAGACTCCAACTCAAGAAAAGAAAAAAAAAAAACCCTGCAAGACAACAAATGAGAAGACCAATTCCTAGACACATAGTAATTCACCTACATAAAATACACATAAATTAAAAAATTCTAAAGGCAGCAAGAAAAAAGGTCAGACTACCTACTGGGGAAGACCAATTAGAATAGCAACAGACTTATCTATGGAAACACTTCAAGCTAGTAGAACTTGGAGCCCAATCTTCAAAGTTTTCAAAGATAAACAATTTCAACCAAGAATTACTTACCCAGTTAAGCTAAGTTTCATCAGTGATGGAGAAATAAAAAATTTCTTAGACATTCAATCCCCAAGAGTTTACACTGCCTCCAGACCAGCTCTACAAGAAACACTTAAGAAAGTATTGAACACAGAAGAAAAGGATAAAAGGACAACAACGTTCTTCACAAGAGGACAGGAAAAAAATTTAAAACACACACAAACCAACACCAAAACCAAAAGAAAGACAACAAACAAACAGGAACAACAACAACAACTCTGTAAGAACATTATGATAGGGACCAACTCTCACATTTCAATAATTAGCCTGAATGTGAATGGACTAAATGCACCACTGAAAAGACATAGCATGGCAAATTGAATAAAATATCATGAGGCATCAATATATTGTCTCCAAGAGACTCATCTCACCAGAAGGGATACTGACAGACTCAAAGTAAGAGGATGAGAAACAAAATTTCAGATGACCAGAACACAGAAGAAAGCAGGAGTTGCAATCTTAAAATCAGACAAAATACCCTTTAAGCTATCCAAAACTTTAAAAAGATATGGAAAGTCACTACATAATGATAAAAGGTTCAATAAGAAATATCCAACCTAAACATATATGCATCCAACATAGGAGCAACAACTTTGTTAAAGAAGCTTCTAGGTAAACTAAAAAAAAGATATTGACTCTAACACTATCATAGCTGGGGACTTAAACACTCCACTAACAACCCTAAACAGATCATCAAGACAATAAGGTAACAAGGAGATTCGAAGCCTCAACATGATGCTTGACTAGCTGGACTTAATTGATATCTACAGAACACTCTGCTCAACAACCACAGAATATGTATTCTACTCATCACCACATTGAACTTACTCTAAGATCGACCACATGTCAGCCATAAATCAAGCATAAACAAATTCTGCCATGCACCCTGTCAGTCCACAGTGGAATAAAAATAAATATCATCACCAACAAAGTTCCCTCAAAACCCACAAAGGCATGAAAGCTAAACAGCATGATGCAAAATGACTCCTGGGTCAACACGGAAATTAAAACGAAAATTAAAACATACCTGGAAACAAATGAAAATGAAGAAACATCTTACCAAAATATCTAGGATGCCATGAAAGTAATACTCAGGGGGAGATTTATATCTCTACAAAAACACATGAAGAAAATGGAAAGACCACAAGTTAACATCCTAACAAATCACCTAAGGAAGCTCAAAAAGCAAGACGACCAAAACCCTAACTTCAGCAGAAGAATTCAGATCACCAAAATAAAAGTCCAAATTTGGGACATAGAAATCAAAAATATAATACAAAAAAAAAAAAATGGAACCAAAAGCTGGTTTTTTCAAAGGACAAACAAGATTGTTGGACCCCTAGCTAGACAGACGACCAAGAAAAAAGAAAGAGAAAGCCAAAATAAGAATAATCAGAAATGCAAAAGATGAAGTCACCACTGATCCCAGAGAAATACAAAAGATTATCAGTGATTGCTATGTACACCTGTATGGAAACAAACTTGAAAACCTAAATGAAATGGAGAACTTTGTTAAATCACACAAACTCCCCAAGTTGAAACAAGAAGAAATAGAGACCCTAAATAGACCAGTGACAACCCAGGAAATTGACCATATCATAAGAAAACTACCTAAAAAAAAGCCCTGGACCAGATGACTTTCCATCAGAATTCTACAAAATATACAAGGAGGAGTTGATACTAATCCTATTGAAAGTATTCCAGGCAACCGAGAAAGAAGGAACTCCCCCCAAAATCATTTTATGAAGTTAACACAGCATTGATACCCAAACTAGATAAAGATCTAACAAAGAAAGAGAAATACAGGCCAATATCCTTGATGAACATAAATGCTAAAATTATCCACAAGATCCTAGCCAACCGAATCCAACAACACATCTCAAAAATCATCCACCATGACCAAATAGGCTTCATTCCCAGGATGCAGGGCTGGTTCAACATCTGCAAGACTATAATGTAATTAAATACATCAACAGATGTAAAGACAAAACCCACATATTTAAAATCAAAAATTTTAAAATAAATCATAGCATCTGTGTTTGCGCTACACCCAGCTGCCCCATTTGCCATCAACCCCTCTTCTTTGAGGAAGCATCTGTTCATATCTTTGTTTATTTTAATATATCAGCCCCTCATTACTAAGTTCTATATTTATTTATATATTCTGAATATAAATCCTTTATCAGACAGATTATTTTTATGACATTTTATTCTACCATTTTAATATTGATTAGGCCTAATTTAGTGTTTTTAAACTTTATTTTTCATTCTCTGAATGTTATATCAAAACTCCACTACCTATCTCAAGGTTTACAAATGTACCCCTTTGTTTTGTTCTACAAATGGCATAGTTTTATTCTTGATACTTAGTTTACGATCCATTCTGAGTTAATTTTTGTATAATCTGGGAAGTATATGCTATGATGCCTTTGTAATATGTTATGAGAATTGTCCAGCACTGCTTCATTATATCAATATATCGAAAATATATTTCTGGGATTTTGTTGGGCTTGTGTCAAGTCTATACAGACCAAGTTTAGATTCAGTTAGCTCTTCATAATTTAGGATTTATTTGCTGTCTTTCCTCAGTGTTTCTGTAACTGTCTGCATATAGAGATACAGAATTTTGGGACTTCTCAGCTTTACCAAGTATCGCTATTTTCTGATTCTTTTCAGTCTGATCATTCTGACAGGCATGCAGGCGCATTTTACAGTAGATACTAATCATCCTAATCATCAATGAAGCTGAGCCATTTGGCATATGTTTGTTGACCTTTTGGATAGCCTCTTTTATAAAATGTCTGTTTATTAATTATCCCAGTATCCCTATTGTGTCCTCACTTATTGTCTTATGAGTTTGTAAAATTACTTTTAAATATATTTTGATAAAGTATATATAATCATATATATACTATGTTTTTATTCACTGTGGGTTACTTTCTAATTATCTTAAAGGTGGTTTTGGTGAATATAAGTTCTTAAACTTAATTGAGTAAATTTATAATTTTATTCTTTTGTAACTAATAATATTTTTTGCACATACAGTTCCCTGTAGCCTTAGAGGTCCCAGTTCATTGTGATACTCTGTCATACAGGTAATAAAGAAAATGCTGGAATAAAGTTACTAAGTTGAGAAACATTTTAACAACCAAACTGGAAAAATTAATGATGCATAGAATTATGATTTTCACACAGCTATCTTGGAGCAACAGAGCTGACATGCAATGTACATTTGCTTGTAAACATTCATGATACAGGACACTCTGCTGGGTTGAAGAATCCTTTATGCACAACCCTGATCCTAGGGAGGACTCTCTTACCCTCCTGCTGGAATTTTCTGGAATTCCTAGAATGATACACATGTTTTATAATACAAACAATACCACAAAGATTGGCTATAATTTTAATTTAAGCAAAATTCACTTGTAAAGGTGTTATTTCAATTTGGTGCAATAAAGTATACTGGAAAACAAAAGGTAAATATCATTGTAACATTGGTTTTTACATTCAACTAGCTTACATTTTAGTTGTTGGTATAACATGCACATACATTTACCGAAAGCAAACAAGAATAAAATAGCAGCAGATGACCAACATCACAAGAGACACTGCAGATCTGGAAACTAATTTCTTCTCTGGAAGTCCGCATTTGCTTATTGAAGATGCTGTGTGAATCACTTTGACAGATTTTTTAATATAGAAATAAAGTTGAAAAGCACAGAAAGTTATTACTTGTCAAATGAATTCAAACTCTGATTCTAGGCAGTGTAAATCTCAAAGGTTTTGCACAGGTTAGTATGTAGTGGGGCACCACTATTCTTGCAATGACAATTTGAAAAAAATAGTTTGTAAAGAAACTCACAAAATGATTAGAGATACTGACATGGGAGAATAAGTAGGCATTGGATATTGATTGACTCTGCATTCCAAAGATATTGGGAGGGATCATTTGTGACACCTTCAAGTGAATTAACAAATATGTTAATAAGTCCCAGAAGGAGAAAGGTGGCACATCAAGTTTATTTAAATTAATGGCCAAAACTTCCTGTCAAGACATCCAATAGTCCCATTAGGATAAACCAAGACAAGTTTGCAAGACATATTTTAATCAAAATGTCAAAAATCAAGGAAAAGACAACATTTTCAAAATAGCAAAACAAACAAGAAAAAAACCACAAACCTATTACACCTTACATGTGAAGAAATCTTGATAAAACAAAAAGTGGATTTCACTGCAGAAATCATGTGGGAATGACATGGTATAAAGTTGAAATAAAAGAAAGAAAGATGCACTGTAAACAACAATACTATACAAAACAGCAAAACTGTATTTCAAAAAAAGGAAAAAGAAATACTTTTCTTCATAAACAAATGCTGAGGGAGCTAATGCCACAAACAAGACCTACCTTATAAAAAAAAATGCTAAAAGGAGTTATTTAAGTAGAAACAACAAGATGCTAAACAGAAACACAAAATCATATGAAAGCATAAAGCTCACTGCTAAAAATAAATATATAGGCAAATGCAAAATACTGAGATACACATACCAACTTATTGAAAGCCAAATTAATCCCTAGCATCCACAGAGTTATACAGATAACACATACATACAAACAACCATATGATAAGTAGGTCTTTAATTCCATTCATTTGTTCTTTCCTTCATTTAGGTATTGATTTTTTTTTATATACAATTTTTTTTTATTGTGATATTGAAGGGTACAGTTAAGGGTTAGGTACACAAATATGTCTCGTTCAGGCACCCTTGTTGATAAGAAGTGCCCCCCCCATCCCCAGACAGGTATTTACTGCCATTAATCCCTTCCCCTATCCCTCAAACCCCCCCCATCATTTCCCACCACTGTCAGTCATTTTCTTGTGGTAATACGTTGGATGATCAATGTCTACTATATGAGTGAGAACATGTGATACTCAGTTTTTTGTTTCTGTGAGAGGTCACTCAGTATTATAGACTCTAGTTCCATCCAGGTTGCTG
>CAUYQG010201860.1:0-33830 GCA_963574415.1 Tarsius wallacei | reverse complement strand
ACCTTTTAAAGAAAAAAAATCTGTAAAGGAAAATATTTATCCTTAGAAATAAACACACTGAATGAATGGCTTTGCATCTTCAAAAGTCAATTATTTTTACTAGTTTGCAAAGAAAAAAATCAGACTGATATAATTCATACTATCAAATATAGGCAACGCATTTGACCTTTAGGAACATTCTGTCTGCTTCGGCATTTCTATTTTACAGTTTCAGTTTAAATTGAATATTAAATATTTTACAGGTTCAGTTTAAATTGAATTTGAACGGGAATTTTGTTGACTACATTTTGGATTGCTGTAAATAATGTTCTATACAGTTTTCAAATGTGTGAAGTGATCAGTACCAACTATTTAAACAATTATACAATAGTACTTTTTAAGGTGGAGCTTAGAATTTATATATGAAAATAGTCATATGCAATTTGCTTTTTTATTTTATTGAAATATGGTATATTAATTTTGTCTCCATGTATTAGTTTTTTCATGGCTTTACTATAGTCAAAATACTATCTATTTAAGGTTTTTCTCAGACAGATAAGAACTATGTTACATTTCTTCCATTGATCTGCATAGAACAATAGAACCAAATGACAGCATGTTAAATGTCAGTCTGTGAGAACAAGGATCATATATGTCTTGTGAAATTTTGTAATTCTAGTACCTGGAACATTTCTACTAATAGAACATAACATAGTCCCAGTAAAAAATGTTTTAATCATAAATTTTTCATGTACCGTGAGAAAACACATGGAGGATACTTTTCTTTTAAAAATGTTTCAAACTCAACTGTAGAATGTTTCTAGACTTTAGACAACAATGGACATTTATATTAGCTAAATCAAGCAGCTCCTGGTTGTTACATATTTTGAACATTTGACAAGGAGAGTCTTTCTGAATTGATGTTATTTTTGTTTTTAACCTTCAAAAATCTAGAGATAGATCTTTCTAAATAAAAATGGGATTCACCAAGAATCTAAAGAAATGAGTCTAAAGAAATATTGACAAAATGAAAGTATTCAAAACCCTACCATAAAAGTAGAAAAACATAAGCCACTTCAATGAAAATAAGTGATTTTTATTTGTAAGAGGATAATCACTTTTAAAAATCTATTCCTTTCCAGCTGAATGCAGAGGCTCATGCCTGTAATCTCAGCACTTTGGGAGGCCTTCACAGGAGGATTGCTTGAGCCCAGGAGTTTGAGACCAGGTTGAGTAGCATAGTGAAATCCCATCATCACACACACACACACACACACACACACAAATCAAAAAAGTAGCCGGTTATGGTGTCCCAGCTGCTGGGGAGGCTGAGGGGGAAGGACGGCTTGAGACCAGGAGTTTAAGGCTGTAGTAAGGCATGACTGGGACACTGCACTCCATCCTGGGTGACAGAATGAGAGAGACCCCGATCCAGAAAAGAAGAAAAAAGTCTATTCATTTCCAAGAGACAAAATTGGCATATATCTGAATGCAAAGTTTAACTTAATAATAAAAATAAAAATTAACACTTAGCACTTTGCAAAGAGTTTCTCAGAAGATTAACTCAATTAATGACACCTATTTGCAAACAAGAATGCTACCTTTTGTACATAATAACCCTTCAGCAACACAACATGCACATCAGACAGCTGCTCAGTCCATCAACATTGATTGAATACCTACTGTGTGTCCAGCCCAGAGTCAGGTGGTAAGTTCTGTGCTACTTGTGTCTATGACAGTTCATCAATCATGGTGTTGGCACTATATGCTTAACATTTTTCTACTACTACCCAGATGAATACTGGCCTCTTTATATGATTTATTTAAGTAAGTAAAAGAGTGTGGCCAATTTGGGATTACCTCACATTTATTTAGCAGCCCAGTTTCTTGCAGTCGTGACCAGATGCTCTGTATCCGTCCAGCATGTTCAGGGTGGGTGGTGGAATTGCCACAAATGCACTGGTGTTTCAGCATCAGGGGGTCGTAGGCAATCCCTTCAAGACAATGAGAACAGAGCAAAAGATTTGAGTAGTGACATGAAGGAATGACACAAGATGGAAGATGATACAACTACTCCAAAAAAAGTCATTGTTTTTAAAACAAATTTTACAAAGAGAGAAATAATACACGTCAGCAAATTCACAAGCGCGCATCAGAATTATTTAGTGCCAGCTGTCTGGATATTTATGCAAAAACATCAACCCATGGATTAACCAGTTTTCAGACCCCAGCTTAGTATATCTGTAAAGTGATAAAGATGGTAACATTTTAAGAAACTTCAGATTTAAAAATATATATTATAATCTGCCCAATATTTTAGATCATTATAAATTGTTTGTAGGCAGAAAATTAAATTCAGTAGAAGTTTCCATTTTATCATTGAAGCCACAAGATGAATTGGCTCTTTAAATATTTCATGAGCAATTCCAGCCTTACCTTAGATCACGGCTACCTTCTTAAAGGATTTTTTAACCTCTTGCCTATTCTGTTTAGCAATTCCTTCAAAGTTGTGCAAGAAAAAATTTCTTCTTTGCTTATTTGTGTTTTTCTTGTAATTTATGCCATTACGTAAACAATATGGATCGTGTAGATGTTATATTGTTGTGGAACATTTGGAATGTTTCTTTTAAAAAATGAATGTTATTTGCAATAACTTTAGTAGAGATTACATAGATAATGAATGCAATCTGCTTTATTCATGATCAAGATTTAGTACATTTCATGTTTCAATTAGATCTTATGATGGGAAAGGTTTTATAAAAATGTGACAAAATAAGTTATTAGGAGAACAAAATAGGACTTTTTAAAATAACAAGTTAGATGATAATTATAACTTTGGCTCATATTTAAAAAGGATTTTACTTACAAAATTGCCTGAAATGAGAAATTATTTATCAAATCAATTATCTTCCAATAAATGACCATTAAACTGCAATTGGCGGGAGGGGATAATCCATGATAAGAAATTAAAGAACAAAAAATAAACATAACTCTTCAAGAACAGAGAAGTACCAGAAATTTATGTTGTAAAGTCAGTTTAATTAAATACATTATATTCTCCCTTTGGCTTACATTATTGTGTTAGATCAATGTTACTCAAGAGGGGAAAATATGCTTCCCTGAGTATATAAAAATGCAAAAGAATGACATGCATCTAGAAACCATGTAGTAAAATTATGTATCAGAAAAAATATCATTTTACTAGTCCAAATACCTATTCTTAGACTCAGCCTCAAAAAACCTTCCCTATGTACCTGATTCTCACATTTTCATTCTCAGTACTGACCTCTCTTTTGAACAGCATACTTGCACACTTATCTGTTTAATTACTCACCAAAATCTCTGCTTGAATGTCTCAGGGTTTCCATAAAGTGAGACTGTCACTGATTCTGAATTCATGATCTTAAACCACCCACCGCGTTCCTCATTTTTGCAAAAAACATCAATATCTGCCATTGCTCATGCCAGAAGCTTTAGTGTCCTCTTGATACTCCCTCTCTAATGAACCAAAACAGTGTCTGTTTTCCCTCCAAAGCAGATCTTGAATCACTCCTTCTTATCTCCACTGCCAAAATCAGGCACTATCCTGCGTACTATTAAATCTAATCTGGACTCCTGAGATAGCCTTGTAACTGGCTACTTGACTTTTACTATAATCCATTTGCCACACAACAGTAGCCACTTTGGTTTAAGCCCTTTAGTGACTTCACTGATGAGACTGGAATTCCTCAAGGTCAGCATAGATAGCATGCTCCTCTCCATCTCTCCAACTTCTTTTCATATTCCTGCCTCCTTTACTCTCTATCCTATAGAGACCTTCTTTCTATTCCTCAAAAAGGATTTTGATCCTATCAGGCTTGTGATTTTCATACATGGTTTCCATCTATGTCAACAATTCTTCTTTCTTGACCCCCATAAAACTTTAGCCCTCCTCTGGCTATTTCCTATTCATTCTTTGAGGCTTCATTTAAATGTCAATTTCCCAACCTAGCATTCCCTGAGATCTCCAAATTAAGTGTTCTACTGTATACTGTCTTAGCATCCTCTAGGTCTTCTCCAGAGTATTTTTCACAATTATATAATTGTTGTATAATTTTGTAATTGTACATTTTCTTAACTAGTTGGTAAGATCTACGAAAGCACAGACTATAGTTGTATTGCTTAAACTTCTTGAAATAAAGCATGCCCTCAAAATATTTTTAACAAATGAATGAAAAACATAAATAAATGAATGCATTAAAAAAACTAGGTCAGATATTTTCATGATAAAGCCTTCCTTGATGAATCAAATTGGTGGATTGCCTTAGATTTCTGAAGTTTTTGTAGCCTTACTGTATTAGTATTCTACCTTTTTTATGTGTCTTGTCTTCCTATAATACAAGTAATAGTAATTCACCTACAAAAAAGTAAGCGTAAAAGAAAAAAATCCTAAAGTCAGCAAGGGAAAATGATCAGACTTTCAGGGAAAACCAATCAGAATTGCTCCAGACTTACCTGAAGAAACACTACAGGATAAAAGGGATTAGACTTCCATCTTTAATGTTCTCAAAGATAAACAAACAATTGCAAGCAAGAATTTTCTATCCAGCCAAGCTAAGCTTCATCAGTGATGGAGAATTAAAATTCTTCCTAGACATCCAATCCCTAAGAGAATATGCTGCTTCTAGACCAGCTTTACAGGAGACACTTAAAAAGATGCTGTGCACAGAAGAAAAAAGAAACAAAAGAAAGACCATACACTTCACAAGATCACAAACAAACACAGAGCACACAGTACACACACAAAAACGAAGACACATATATTAACGCAAAAGTTAAAAGAAAACAAAACAGCCTTATAAGAGACTTATGACGAGGACAAGCTACCACATTTCAATAATCACCCTGAATGTGAATGGGTTAATGCACCACTGAAAAGACATGGAATGGCAAACTAGATAAAGGAGCATGACCTAACATTTTGCTTCCTCCAGAAAACACACCTTGTGATGAAGGACACCCACAGACTTAAAGTTAGAGGATGGAGAATAAACTTTCAGGTGAACAGAAAACAAGACAGGGTCACAATATTAATATCAAACAAAACAATCTTCAAGCAATAAAAAAAATTTAAGATACAGAAAGACACTGCATAATGATAAAAGACTCAATGCATCAACAAGAAAAATTCATCCTAAACGTATATGCACTCAACACAGGAGCATCAGGATTTATAAAGCAACTACTAAGTAAACTAAAAAAGGATATTGGTCCTAACACTATCATAACTGTAGACTTAAATACCCCCCTAACAACCCTAGATAGATTTCGAGGAAACAAATGAACAGAGATCTGGTACCTCAACTTGACGTTTAACCAAATGGACTTAATAGACACCTACAGAAAACCCCACCTAACAACCATGGAATATACATTCTACTCAACACCACATGGAACATACTCAGATGAACCATATTCTGGGACATAAATCAAGTATAACCAAATTACATAAGATACTTCTTTATAGTTTAAACAGGTAGATCTCGGTGTTCTGACATTGCAATACAAAACTCTTTTTTTTTAGTTGATGTCTCACTCTGTCACCCAGGTTGGAGTGCAGTGGTATGCTCACGGCCACCCCAGCATTGACCCGATAGGTTCAGGTGATCCTTTCGCCTCAGACTTCCAAGTAGCCAGAACTACAGGTATGTAGCACCACACCCAGCTAATTTTTTTATTTATTGTTGAGATGAGGTCTTGCCAAGTTGCCCAGGCGGTTCTCAAACCAGCGGGCTCAGGCAATCCACTCACCTCAGCCTCCCAAAGTGCTGGGATTACAGACTGAGCCACCAAGCCCGGCTGAAATGGAGGACTTTCTAATATCATACAACCTCCCATGGTTGAAACAGGAAATTCAGACCCTAAATAGACTGATAACAACCCAGGAACTTGACTCCATCATAAGAAAACTCCTACAAAAAAAAAAAGCCCTAGACTAGACGGCTTTCCAGTGGAATTCTACAAAACATACAAGGAAGAGCTGATACCAATTCTATTCAAAGCATTCTAGGCAATCGAGAAAGGCAGAACCCTTTCTAAATCATTTTATGAAGCAAACAGCACACTGATACCCAAACTGGGTAAAGACCCAACAAAGAAAGAGAACTACAGACCAGTATCCCTCACAAACATAGATGCAAAACTTCTCAACAAGATTCTAGCAAATCAGATCCAACAATACATCTCAAAAATTATCTACCATGACCTGGTAGGCTTCATCTCCAGGATGCAGGGCTGGTTCAACATACGTAGGACCATAATCAAAACATCAACAGTTGTAAAAACAAGAACCACATGATTACGTCATTAAATGCATAAAAAGCTTTCTACAAAATCCAGCATCCCTTCTTGACAAAAACCCTTGAACACCTAGGCATAGAGGGAATATACCTCAAAATAGTAAGAGCCATCTACGATAAACACACAGCCAACATAGTACTAAACGGACAAAAATTGGAAGCTTTTCCCCCGAAAACCAACACAAGACAAGACTGCTCACTCTCACCATTTCTGTTCAACATAGTGTTGGAAATCCTTGCTAGAACAATCAGACACGAGAAGGAAATCAGTGGTATCCAAATAAGAAAAGAAGAAGTTAAGCTATCCCTCCATGCTGACAATATGATCTTATACCTTGAGAATCCAAGAGAATTTGTCAATAAACCTCCTTGGGCTGAAAAAGGACTTTGGCAAAGTCTCAGGGTACAAATTCAATGTGTGAAAGACAGTCGCATTTTTATACCCCAACAACAAACTAGCAGAGAGCCAAATAAAAAGCACAGTCCCATTCACAATAGACAAAGAAAGATAAGAGACCTCTGCACCATCCTAACCAGAGAAGTGAAAGGCCTTTGCAACGAAAACTATAAAGTACTGCTCAAAGAAATCAAAGGAGACACAAACAAATGAAAAAATATTTCATGCTCATGGATAGGAAGAATCAACATTAAGATGTCCATCCTACCCAAGACAATCTACAAATTCAACGTTGTACCCATTAAATTATCATCATCATTCTTCTCAGACCTGGAAATGGCAATACAGAAATTCATATGCAAACAAAAACAACCACAAATAGCCAAAACAATCCTCAGCAAATGAAACAAAGCAGGATGTATCACACTCCCAGACTTTAAACTTTATTATAATACTACAATAATCAAAACTATTGATTGGTACAAAAACTGGCCTATAGACCAATGGAACAGGATAGAGATTCTGGAATCAAAACCTCAATTTCTTAACAAACTCTTCTTCAACAAAGCCTGAACCAACAACCGTGGGGGAGAGGAGAACCTATTCAGTGAATGATGCTGGGAAAACTGGCAGACTCCATGCAGAAGAATGAAACAGGACCTCTACTTATTATCATACAGAAAAATCAACACTAAATGGATGAAAGACCTAAATGTAAAGCCTCAAGCTATAAAAATCTTAGGAAATGCAGGAGATACCCTTACAGAAATTGGAATAGGCAACCAATTCCTAATCAAAACCCCAAAAGTACATGCCATAAGAGAAAGATAGACAAGTGGGATCTCATCAAACTAAAAAGTTTCTGCAAAGCAAAAGAAACGATCAAGAGAGTGAGGAGACAAACAGAATGGGGAAAAAAAAAATATTTGCCAACTGTATAACTGGCAAAGGCCTAACATTCAGGATCCTAAGGAACTCAAATGTGCCAAAAGGAAAAACAAAAAAAACAAACAGCCCTATTAAAAAGTGGGCAAAAAATATGAATAGATACTTCTCAAAAGAAGACAAACAAGCAGCTAACAGATACATGAAAAAATGCTATCCTCACTAATCATTAAATAAATGCAAATCAAAACCACACTGAGATACCACTATCTAACTCCAGTCAGGATGGCCATCATCAATAACTCAAGACACAAGAGATGCTGGGGAGGATGCAGAGAAAAGGGAATGCTTCTACACTGTTAGTGGGAGTGTAAATTAGTATAGCCCCTGTGGAAAACAATGTGGCAATTTCTAAAAGATCTAAAAATCAACCTTCCATATAACTCAGAAATCCCCCTACTCAAAATATATTCGGCGTAATTCATGTAATCCTACAAAAAAAAAAAAAAAAAAAAAAAAAAGACATGGAACCACTGCCAAAAGTGGAAGGGATAAACAAAAAAAGTGACACATATACATTATGGAATATTGTATAGACATAAAGAAGGACAAAATTATGGGCTTCACAGCAACTTGGATGGACTTAAAGTCTATCATATTCAGTTATCTATCACAGAAACAAAGAACTGAGCACCATGTGTTCTCCCTCATAAGTGGATCCTGGACATTTGTCATTATACTACAAGAAAGGGATTGAAAGTAGTGGGACATTGCCAGCGGGGGGTGGAGGGGGGCATAACATCAGTATCTGATCCCAAAACAGGCAATGTGAGGAACAATGGGAGGCCCAAACTTCAACTGTGATGATTACTTATGTACCTAATCCTGAATTCTACCCCACACCTTTAAAATAAAAATAAATATTTAAAAATAAATAAATAAATGTCACTATCTCAACCAAGCATTCCCTGAGATCTCTAAATTAGGCTTCCTAGTATATACTCTTTTAGAATCCTCTCAATCTTTTTCAGAGCATATATCTCAATTACATAATTATTCTGTAATTTTGTTAATTGTATATTTTCTTAACTAGGTGGTAAGATCTATGAAAGCACAGACTATATAGTTGTATTGTTTGAACATGTTTGAAATAAAGCATGTCCTCAAAAGTATTTTTTAGGAATGAATGAGAAACATAAATAAATGAATACATTAAAAAATCTAGGTCAGATGTTTTCATGACAAAGTCTTCCTTAATGAATCTAATTGGTGGATCTTCTTAGATTTCTGAAGTTTTTGTAGCCTTAATTTGTTAGTATTCTACTTTTTCTTTTATATGTCTTGTCTTCCTACTCCAAGTGCCTATATACAGTTATTTATTTGTTACTCAGCCGTATATTCCTACATTTTTTGCCCAAAATACTTTTTTCATTTTGTGTAAGGTCCAATAAAAATAAATATTGCAAGTAAGTTCAAAAAGGATACATGAAGAAAGTCAGAAAGGAAAGCAGACAAATAGAGAAAAATAATAACATTCAAATTGCGAAGTGCATAAGAAGTCTTCACAATTCAGATCTATCCAGTATTTATGAGTTGTCATACATAACAGGAGCTGTTTCACATATTTTTAGCTACAATATCATACTACATAAAATAAAAGTTGGTATATGAATAATAATTTGGAAACAAAAGTGTAGTATCTGCCTCTTTTTGAAACTATATTCTTCAAGAGTAAAGGTTGTAATCATTGCATTGCTTAGCTTTTCTACTGTTTCATCTCTTGGACATATCTAAGATCACCTCCATAACAAATTTTCCCCCTTTTAACATTTTGCTCGTACACTGCCAAGAAAAAAATGTGTAACAGGCTGCAGTAGTTGGAAATTACTGCCAGGTATCTGGAGATTATAGTACAAGGCCCAGGAGCTCTTGGAAAGACATTTGAATTTAAGGGGAAATAAATAAAATCTGGAACCCCAAACCTCCACTCATAATGATGTATCACTGAGGTGTTAACAGGTAGACTGCAAGGTGAAGGTTTAACCTCATCCTTCATCTTCATTTTCGCTCTCCCTTTTTCTTTCTTCTGTTTCTCAGAAACAAGGACTTACAGGGTGAGAAATAAGCCTGCTTTTCTCTTTGCTATTCTTATGGAATTCTACTTTCATTGGACACTTTCTGCTGCACTGGTTATGGCTTGCTACATAACATAATGACATAAGCCAATAGATTAATCAGTCTCTCTTTGGTCAATGGGACAAGAGTTAAAATTAGGATTTGTGAAAATACACAAAGAAATATTTAAATCTTTACCTTAACTTTAAACTCTAGTCATGTTTTCTACAAATGTGTGTGTGAGTGTGTGTGTGTATGTACACACACAAAATACCCTCTTGAGATAAACTTGGACTGTGTGCTTTCTCTTTCAGTTTTATTAAATGAGATCATGTATTTGAAGTATCTAGAGTATTGTCTTTCCCGCTTCATAATTATAACCTGTAGTAAAGTTATTTGGTAGTCATACAATCTATTTCTAGCTTTAGGCTTACACTTAATCTAGTAAGACCTATTAGGTTGAGCCTAACTGGTCTATAAGAGAATTTGAGTTTAAAAAAATTAAGACCTAAAACTATTCATCCTGATTCCTAGTTCCTCATATTCAAATTCATATTGCATATAGGTAACTGTCTAATGTTTCACATATGCTCAAGATATTTGCTAAACCACACATATTACACTCCTTCTATGGCCAGGGGACTGGACAAAGGACCAACACAGTACAAATATATATGGCATGCTACCCATCTCTCCCCAAAAATGAAGATTATTGAATTCTCGCTATGTTCCAAATTCTAGCAGCTTTATTTTATTACACTTAACTTATGATCTAGTAGTAAAATGAGACAAGAAATATGAACAAATATGACTTTTAAAAAATCTCTGGTAAAGAAAAAAACTGTGACACCAGGAAGTCACAGATCTCATAAAAACAATAATGCTTCTTAAAAAGACAGAATGACCTGCAAATAATAGACTTATCAAAATGGATAAAAGTGACTATTTTGAAACTGGGATAATTTCTAATGACCTCTAAATCATACACAGAGTGGCTGTTGTGACTCTTTCTGTACACAACTCTATCCTATCTATAAGTCTTATCTTGCCTTATTTTTTTCTACTTCTGCCATACTCTTTGTGTTCTACTACCTGCAATGTTTGCTATAATCTCTTTTAACAGAAACACATAAATCAAAGTACCAAACAGTATACTTTTTAATTTTCTGTGAAACTGGATGTAGCCAGCAAACAAATAATGTATTATCTGTGAAACTTGATGCAACCACTTAGCAAATGATATATTATCTAAGCAAGTTTTTTTTAATTGATAAATTGTTCCTCTCGTCAGATAATAAACATTTTCTAAGGTTTGTTATTTTGCTTATTGATTATTGTTTTTTCATCTTATCAGAGTGTCAGACAATTAGAAAAGGAGTGAGTAGAAGAAATCTCCACCATAGGTCTCCAAATAATACTATATGATATTCTGCTATGGCCTAGGAATTAAATGAAATGTTGTTATTCAACTATAGAGCCAGGAAGGAGATTCAACTAGCATGTAAGTTGGCAGAAAGTGAAGCCAAACACAATTCTCTACACATTTGCTGGCAAAATATCTGGAAAGATTTTTCTACATTCAAGAATGAGAGAGGAAAAAAAAAAACAGGGCCTTTGAGAATATACTACAGAAACTGTAAAGGAAATATCATTCATACTACTTAGCTCAGTGAACATGATTTACAATAGAAACCAAAATAAGATTTTAGAAAATGGTTTGGCCTCCTCAAACGTCAAAAGACATTGGCCCTATAAAATAGGAGCCAAAAGCTAAAGGGAGAGATAAAACTAAATGAAAAAGACAATGGAATGAGTAAAAATAAAGATGGATATGATAAACAAGAATTGCAAGGAAATTAAAGAGTAGTGAAATTAAAATCTATACTGGAAGCAATAAAGAAAGGAATTTACATTTCAGAAAGCCCGATCTGTGTTATTTAATACAAACTTGAAAAGCCCTGGAATACATAAGAAAGAATGAAGAGATGTATACAATGAGATAAAAATAGAGAGGTCAGAGAAAAGATGGCTGAACAAAAAGTTGTGATTGCTCCTGAGGAGAAAATCAGACTAACCGAATATAGGTGTACCTTGGGGATATTGCGGGTTTAGTTCCAGAATATCTCAATAAGGCAGATACTGCCATAAAAGGAGTCACGTGAGGTTTTTGGTTTCCTAATGCATATGAAAAACTTATCTTTACAATATACAGTTGTCTACTAGGTGTGTCAGAGCTTTATGTCTAAAAAACGTGCATACCTTAATTAAAAATTACTTTATTGCTAAAAAATGTTAATGATTGTTTCAGCTTTCAGCCAGTAGTAATCTTTTTGCTGGTGAAGGGCCTCGCCTTGATATTGATGGCTACGGACTGATCAGAGTGATGGTTGCTGAAGCTTGAGTGGCTGTAGCCATTTTTAAAAAATAAGACAACAATGAAGTTTGCCACATTGCTGAACTCTTCCTTCCATAAAAGATTTTTCTGCAGCACGCAATGCTATTCAAAGGCATTTGACCCACAGTAGAAATTATTTCAAAACTGAAATCAATCCTTTTGATCTCTGATGTTGCTTTATCAACTAAGTTTATGTATTATTCTAAATCCTTTGTTGTCATTTCAACAATGTTCATAGCATCTTAATCAAGAATAGATTCTATTCTCAATAAATGACTTTCCTTGCTCATCCATAAGAAGCAAATTCTCCTTTCAAGTTTTATCATGAGATTGCAGCAATTCGATCACATCTTCAGGCTCCACTTCTAATTCTATTTCTCTTGCTATTTCCACCACCTCTGCAGTGACTTCCCCACTAAAGTTTTGAATCCCTCAAAGTCATCCATTTCAAACTCTCATGAATGTTGATATTTTTACTTCCTTCCATGAATCATAAATGTCCTTAATGGCATCTAAAATGGTGACTCCATAATGTTTTCAATGTACTTTGCTCAGATCTATCAGAGGAATCACTAACTATAGCCTTTGAAAAATATTTCTTAAATAATAAGACTTAAGAATTGAAATGACTCCTTGATCTATAGGCTGCAGAAGGGATGTTGAGTTAGCAGGCATGAAAACAACATTAATCTCCTTGTGTCATAATCAGAGCTCTTGGGTGTCAAAGTGCATTGTCAATGAAACAGTCATAGTTTGAAAAATACAAACAAACTGCTTTTTATTCTGAGCAGTAGGTCTCAATGGTGGGCTTAAAATACTCAGTAAACCATGCTGCAAACAGATGTGCTGTCATTCAAACTTTGTTGTTTTATTTTTGGAGAACAGGCAGTGTAGATTTGGCATAAATCTTAAGTGCTCTAGAATTTTTGGAAGGGTAAATGAGCATTAGCTTCAACTTAAGGTCATCAGCTGCGTTAGACCCTCACAAGGGAGTCAGTCTGTCTTTGAAGCTTTGAAGCCAAGCATTAACTTTTATCTCTGAAAATGTTAGATTATGTCTTCCTTCATTCTACACTGAAAACCTGTTGTTTAGGGTAGCCACCTTCATCACTGATCCAGTTAAGTTTTCTGAATAACTTGCAGCGTTTCCATCAGCACTTGCTGCTTCACCTTGCACTTTTATGTTATGGAGAGGACTTCTTTCCTTAAACATCGTGTACCAACCTCTTCTAGCTTCAAACTTTTCTTTAGCAGCTTGCATACGTCTTTCCACCTTTATCAATTGAGGAGATTTGGACTTGCTGTGGATTAGGTTTTTGCTTAAGGGAATGTTATGGCTGGTTTGATCTCTCTAGACTACTACAACTTTCTCCATATAAGCTATAAGCCTGCTTCACTTTCTTTCATTTTTGCTTCACAAAATTTTATTTTGTATTCACAATTCCAGTAACTTCTTGGCACAAGGGGCCCAGGGTTTGGCCTGTCTCAGCTTTGTTCATACTTTCCTCACTAAGCTTAACCATTTCTAGATTTTGATTGAAATTGAAAGACCTATGAATCTTCCTTACACTTGAACAACAGGCCTTTATAGGGTAATTAATTAGCGTAATTTCAGTATTGCAGTGTCTCAGAGGATAGAGAGGCTCAAAAAGAGGGAGAATGACGGGGGAATGGCCAGTCAGTAGAACAGTCAGAGTATATACAATGCTTATCAGGGAAGCTCGCCATCTTACATGGACTAGGTTTGTGGCACCCCAAAATAAATACAATAGTAATATAAAAGATCACTGATCACTTATCACCATAACAGATTTAACAATGAAAAACAATGAAATATTGTGAGAATTACCAAAACTTGGTACAGAGACAGGAAATGAGCACATGCTGTTGGAAAAATGGCACCAATAGACTAGCTAAATGCAAGATTGCCACGAACCTTCAATTTGCAAAGAGCACAGTATCTGTGAAGCACAATAAAGTAAACCACCATTAAACAAGGTATGCCTATAACAGGAATAATTGAAGATTTCCATAAGTAGAAAGAGACATGTGCATTAATAACTGCAAATGTTCAACACAAAGGTGATTTTTTAAGAATTTGATAGCATAACAGAAATACATGTTGAGTCTCCAGAAAAGAAAAACAGGCTTCTCACAATTAAAAACATATCAGGTTGGCCTCAGACTTCTCCTCTTCAATACTAAACCGCATAAGCATTTGACTACATTTTAAGATATTTCAGATAAAAAACTTGTGTCCCAATAAGTCTGTGTCCAAGAATGTGTGAAAATAATAGGATGACATCCTCAGGTATGAAAAGGCACCACACCAAAAATATATGCACATATCTAATACACATAAATACTACGTACTGCATATAACTATATATTTATACTTATATTTTCAGTTCACTTGAATATGTAATCCCCTGCCTCTGCAATGCACATTCTTATTACAATAGCAGCTGCAGAAACTCCCCTCATCTTTTGGTAGCTCTTCTTGTCTGTCCTGGAAACATCCTCAGCTAGGTTCTCTGTGGGGCCATGAGGAATTGTCCGCATCTTAGTTTCTGTTTTGGGGACTCCTCAGGTCCTCACAGAAAATGAACTGGAGACTTCATCTTTCAACAATTGACTAAACTCAGACAGTATTTCCTTTTGGAACATTGTTTCACTTTTGTTTCAAAAAAAGATTGTGCAGCTAATACAGTTGGCTTTGGGGTATTCACACGGATGATAAAGGTTTAAATGATGTGCCTTGAAAATTGTGTGTGTTTAGTGCTAAAACTTTTGCTGTATGAAAAAGTAAAGCTCTTAGGGGATGTATTTAAGCAAATTGCCTACCTTTGTGATATATCTGTTTCCTCTCCCTTGTTTTTTAGGGGAAAAATTATTAAGTGTGTGACATTGAATGACTTTCTTTAAAAAAAAAAAACAAAAAACAGTAGTCTCTCTCCCCCATACCCTCCATGGTGTTGCTTTCTGTGGTTTCAACCATGTTCTCAGAATATTAAATTGAAAATTCCAGAAATAAACACTTCATAAGTTTTAAAGTCTGTGCTCTTCTGAGTAGCATGAAGAAATCTCATGCCATCCACTCCATCCCACCTGGGATTTGACTCATCCCTTTGCCCAAATATCCATGTTGTCTATATCACCTGCACACTCCCCTCATCTTTTGGTAGCCATCTAGTTTGTGACAGTCTGGATCACCTATCTTGGTATTGCAGGAGTTCATCACTAAACGCCTTTCTTGTGGGAGTTAATCATTTAACTCTTTTTTGATTTGCTTTTTTTTTTTTAATTTTTAGTATCTACTTGTTGTAGGTATGTTTTTTAAACAGTCTAAAGTAATATTCAAGTGTGTTCTTTGGAAATATGGTAGTTTAATTAAGTTAAGGAACTCTTAGTTTATTTCATAACAGCCTCAAAACACAAGAATAGTGATGCTGACAATTCAAATATGCCAAAGAGAAGCTATAAAGTGATTCCTTTAAGTAAAAAAGTGAAACATCTCAACAATAAGAACAGAAAAGGAATCATATGCTAAGGTTCCTAAGATCTGTAGTAAAAATTAACTGCCTACCCATGAAAGAAAGAAAAATAAATTTGTGCTGGTTTTGCTGTTCCACTTCAAACTGCAAAAAGTTTCAACCACAGTGCAAGATAAACAGTTAAGATGGAAAAGACATTCAAGTTTGGGCTGGAAGACATGAGCAGAAAGGTGTTCCAATTGATGGCAATTAGTTTTACACTACTGGCAATTTCAGGAATCCCTGGGGGTCTTGGAATATATCTCTTGCCCATAGGGTCTTGGAAAATATCCCCTTCCCATAAGAGGGGACTACTGTATTCCCAAAAGCATATTTGAATATTACTTTAGGCTGGTTGAAACATATCTACAACAAATAGACACTTTTACAAAAAAGTTTAGTGAACAAAAATAAATATTTTTCAAACACACTAGAAATGAAAAACATTAAGAGTTCCCATCTGGAATCAAGATCATTAGAAATACTAAAGTGAATTGTGAGATCATGTGTGTTACAGCAGTGTGCAAGTTACAGCAAAATTGAGGTTTGGATTAAGGCCATTGCAATATGTGGAGGAGAAGAATGAAGATGGTACATTTCTTTTTTATAATTATTATATAAATATATTTATTTATTTTATTTCATTTATTTGGATTTTGCAATAGCTTCAAGTGGAAGTAACCAACCAACCGTGTGTGTGTGTGTGTGTGTGTGTGTGTGTGTCATATATACGAGGGGGACCCAAAAAAACCCAATAATTTATTTATAAAAAATCATTTATTCATTCTTACATGTTCAATTTCAGTCACCTTGAAAGTGCTCTCTGTTTGAGACACTTATTCCACTACTTAAAACAGATTTTGAACCTGTCAATTTTGATGCCTTCTTTCATTTTTTGTTTGTTTGTTTCTCCTCTTCTACAATGGAAAACATTTCCCTTTAAGGACATTTTTCATCCAGGGAAACAAACTAAAGTCACTCGAAACGAGATTGAGTGAATAGGGAGGGTGGGTCACAAGCGTCATGCCGCTTTTTGATCAAAAACTGCTGAACACTCAGTGCAGTTGTCATCATGGAAGAGGAAGAACCAGTCACCTGTTTGTCACAACTTGAGACATTTCTTCTGGAAACCATGATGCAACCTTCTCAAAACTTCCAGATAAAAACTTTGCTTGACAGTTTGATACAGAGAAACAAATTCTGAGTGTACTACAAGGGGTCCGCCCATCAAAAGATAATTCTGTGTTTTTTGAATCCCCCTTCACGTAAATATATACACACATATGTAACATACTATATGTATAACATATATATAATATATATATAAAATATACATATTAATCTCAATGTCAGTGAAAGTTTTATTATTATAAACTACACATTTGAATTATTTTAAAAATTGTGCCTTTTTCTTATAAGAATTTAAGTGTGAGGACGCAATATTTTTTAAGTTCAAATAAGACAATAAACGGAATTCTGTCTACTCAGGTCTATTAAACTTGTAAATAACTTAGTTGTGATCTGAGGAACCAACATAGATGCCCCTTTGTCAACTAAGAAGAATCCTAAGGTTAAAAAAACAAACGTTACCTATGGATGGAGGGTACAGGGCAACTTCCTAAATTTCTAAACCTACAAGAAATACCACACATTGGTGAAATTCTTGAACAATAGGCACTATCAGGCAAATCATCAGATCCCTCCTTACCCTGATTCACAAGGCAGACCAATACAACCTGATTGGACAGAGGACCAGCTCTACAAACATTATCCTCGAATAAGCAACTGCAGATCTTAAGTCAGTTTCATCCAGTTTATAGAGGCTGTACACAAACCCTGTACCCTATAATTCACCATTCAAACTGAACATGAGATGTATGTTACAAATATGTTTTTACCCTTTGTACATGCACTCAAATTCACTCATAATTATGCATAATTTTTCCCTCCCCTCCAAATCTGCTGAATATGTAAGACTATTGTGCTATACAGGCTCAGGCATAAAACCCAACCTGCCCTTCTCCTCCTGAAAGAGAGAGCACCATCAGTGCGTGCTGGAGACTATCACTTCCTGGTTTGCAAACTGAAATTGCCAATAAAGCGCTCCTTTCTGTTTAGCCATCCTAGTAGTCTTTTGGACTACATAGTCATTCTTTAGCAGAACGATAATTACAGGGTAACTTTTACTTTCAGTATGTTCAAATCTGAACCAGTATACCGTGTGTTTACTATGCAATGAATATTGATTGGTTTAACTAAAATTTACTATATACCTATGAAGAACAAAATTCTGTGTTTTTAAAAATATAAATTCATATAATTTTTCATTTGATCAAAAAATTTCATCATCAAATCCATTAAATATACAAAGATTCTTAGGTTTACTTCCCTATTTGTTTTTAGAATGTATGCTCTGATAAATACTTAAGATGCTGACATTATGAAGAAAAAAATTAAATATCAGGATTGATCCAGCCTTTAGTTTGAATGACCAGGTTATGATTATGTCATGTCTATGTATTAAGCTTACTGTTCACTCTTTTACCTGGATTTTTCTAAAGCCTACAAGTCCTGTGCATTTGGCACACTGTTTTATCTCTAATTTTCAGAGATCTTGTTTAATTCATATAAAAGGAACATATCAAAAGCATAGGAAGTAAAAGTATGCAATAAAAGGGCCACCCCTTTTAAGCAAGAAAAGAACTCTGTCTGTAAGATTACAGTAATAGCAGCACACCTGATGACATGAACATGAAACTTTGCAATTAAGCTCACTTTTAGTTAAGGAAATTATTTTAGTCCACAGAAATGGCATTATAATAGAACAGTTGTCACTCTGTCTTCTCTGAAACATTAAGGCTGAAAAAAGACACTTTCAGAAAAGTAATGGAGAAGTACATAATTCTTATAGGCTACTACTCTTGCTACATAAAAAATTATTCCTTTATATCATGTATCTGCTTTTGAGCAAAAACTCTCTGAACACATATGGATTGTGCCAGCCATAATTGACCCAAAAGGCTGCCACTAACATTGGGTGGCAGTCCTGAGTTGTCAGGGATACCCATGCAAGTTTGCTGTGCTCCAGAAAATAGAGGGTTCAGACAGAGTTGCTAATAGCGGGGAAAGAAATAGATCCAGACTGTAACGTCTAGTTGTCTTTTGGTATGGAATGTTGTCTTGTGGTATAACACGTTGCAAAAAGTAATTCCTAGGCATCCTTATTAAAGATGCCTATCAAAGTTAAATAACCTGGACACTTCATTCATTGATTTGTAAATAAAAGATGATATCAAGACTTGGGAACATAATTTCAGAAAAGATATTTTAACTTTACCAAGCTCAAAGTTTTGCATGAACTCACATAAGCCCAAAAATAAGCTTTGAATCCTGAAAAATGCTTTAAAATAAATCAGATAACTTGTAAAAGCCTTTGGGGAGGGGACACATAAATTCTCCCCTCGCTGTATCCAAGTTATGAGTCTCTTAGGGCTACAATATCCCTCATTTGAACAGCCACAGTTTGAGAACATGGACCTAGAATGGGGTACAGTAGGCAAAAAGGAGTAAGTATCCACCCATATATTTACAGTACAGTTCCTTTGCAGAGGGAATAGCACCCTCCCTTTCATTAGTGTGTGTTTCAGACTTAACCTTTCTTTGGCCTTGGAATTATCTGGCTTGTTTTCCTCTGTAGTCAGGTTCTGAAATATCAAACACAGCTGTAGCCAAAGGAAGAGCTTGGTCAAAAAGCCCACCCAGAGATTCCATAATAAATGGAAATAAAACTAACACACATAGAATAAAGGTTTGCCTTGGTACCACTGACTCCCATGAGTTATTTGCATAGAGAATCAGAATAAAGCAATGAAATAAAACCAGAAAAAAAGCTGGGGAAAGGGCATTCTTTAGAGTCAAATGAGGAAGCCAAGTATCATAAATTTCCTAGTGGCCCGGCTTCTAGAAGGTAAGATATTGAGAAACACTGCTAAAGAATGTGGGGATTTCCATTTCCAAAAAACTCATGCACCTGTTGATGTATTTTCCAGGCCCTTGAATGATAGCAATTTATGAGGCTATTAGTACTAAGCCCAAGATTTATCAGATGTGCTGTTTGTCTTATGGCCAATATAACCTCATAAAATTTGGGTTGCACTGGGTTAAAATGGAGCATTCTGCTATTGGAGTTATTCAGAGCATTTAAATCGGTTAATCCTACAAGAACGGTGAATTTAGCCTGCCTATTAGAAAGAGTCTTTAGGGATTCCTACCAGTTGCAGAGCCAGGCTGGTGGGGGCAGTCCATTGCTGGGTGGGGTAAAATGGAGGCAGCAGGGGAAGAGTGAGTCCTGGAGACCAGACGCTGTTTCTCTAATCCATCCATGCCCACCGCAGCCAGCTCAGCTTGGCGCACCGAGCGTGCACGTGTGTCCAAGAAGGGCTGTTGCCAAGAAAAGAGCACAGTAGAAAGAAACGTGAGACAAGGATTGAGGGAGACACTGAGAGCGACATGTCAACAAATTAAGTTCATCAGGTCAGAGACATAATAAACGGTGTGAAGGAAAAAGAAAAAAAAAATAGAGAAAGGGAGAGAAAAAACAAGATCCAGTCAATAAATCCATTCAACAGATGTTTTCACACTGACGGCCAGGGCCTGTCTGCCTGGCTGAGGAGGAGGTGATGGCAGGATGCCTGTCAGTTTGAACTGATTGAAAGAAACAGACCTTTCACCTCCGGAGAAACATTGACTTAGACTCATTTCCTATCCTGATACCAATGTTTTGAATGCAGCCTCAGAATCGCCGCACAAAGTTGAACAATTCAACTGCTCTCAAACTGTCCATGAGGCCTAATTCTGAAAATTATCTCCTGAATTTATTTCAATAATATTGTTAATGAAATTTATTGGAGCCCGTAAAAATTACCAATGAAATGGTTATAGCTTGACACCTTGCTGTTTTCCTATAATGGTAAGGAACAATGAATTTTTTATGGCTTGTTTGGCATATCTCAATATTATAAAATTATTTTTGTTTGTATAGAGTATTAAACATATTCTCAGTGATTTAACAATGTTATTACTTCTTCATTCTTCTCAAGTTATCGAAGCAAAGAACCAGGGTTTGGAAGCTTCTGGAAGAGTTCATTTATTTCTATGTCTCCAAGAAAGAATCTCTAAAACACAGGCAGTCAATTTAATCATCAATAGTCTTTAGGGAGCTTTATGCGGGAAAAAAAAAAAAAAGGCTACTCAGTGAATACTTTCTCTTCATTACCAGGAAATTCTCTCTCTTCATTATCAGGAAATTCACAACCTTTATGGAGTTTTTGTTTGTCTTTCCTAATGGACTTGGAAAATAGCTAAACAGTGGTACAAAACACGATCATCTCATGCCATGGATGAGAAAACTGATGCTCCAAAGATTAGTAACATCTTTTATATAAAAGTCTACTTCTATAATTTTAGGAATGTACATGCCCTTCTGCTTTGATCTCTCTGTCTAGCATTTATTCTTTCAGGAATTGATGTACCAGCCTGGGCAATATAGTGAGACCTCATTCTACAAAAATATACATAAATTTAGCCTGGCTTGGTGGCAACACCTGTAGTCCCAACTACTCAGGAGGCTGAGATGGGAGAATCATCTGAGCTCAGAAGTTTGAGGTCACCATAAGTAATGAGGTGACCGTGATTGCGCACTGCACTCCAGCCGAAGCAACAGAGTGAGCCCCTGGCTCAAAAAGAAAAAAAAAAAAGACTTGATGCAGACGTCATCTCTCCCTAGGAGGGCCTTGCTTTAACCTTCCTGCTAAGTTAGGTGCTCTTCTTCCACCCAACCTGCACCAACACGTGTCATGCTCATCGTGTATTTCTAGCACAAGGCTTGGCACATTCTAAGTGTACAAAATTGCTCACATGAGAAGCACAACTGTGATCACTGCATACTATGTGGTTTTATGTAAATTTGACTTTCTGTGTATATAATATGAATGCATGCTTTATATAAATGTTATGAACTACAATTACAGTTATATATCTCATTATATATCATGAGCATGGATTTCTGAATTTAGAAAAAAATCATTTAAAATTAACTTTAAAATAGGTTATAATAAGGTATGTTTTGTCAATTCTGTTTTGTCCTGAAGAATAATCAGACCATCAGTCAATTGGAAGGCACTTGTGATGATTGGGATGATCTGGTCAGGGATCTAGTGCTAGTTATAATCGTTTAAACACTTTTACAAGAGTCTAACTCTTGAGTGTCTAATATTTGAGTGTCTAACTCCAGATTCTTGAATGTCTCATGTTCAATGCCTTGAGGATACAGAAGTAAAATAGACATAGTCCCTGAATTTACCATCATAGGGAATACCAATATATAGTTATGATTTGGGGGATTTTCTATTGGAAAAAAATAAGCTTTTCTATATACAATCTAAAATGCACAAGTACATATTTACCCGAATTTTTGTAATATCTATTTCTTCACCTTCTCCTACTGTAATTTCTTCAACTGTCATATAAGACCATGCAAAAGGCTCCTAACTGACCACCCTACATCTAACATCCACCATTCCTATTCTTTCCTGCAAAATTATCTTCCACAATCCCCACAGTAAGACAAAAGTTGATATATAAAGGCTCTGGAGGTCAACCCAAGTTTCAGGAACTCCTTCAACCCATCATTTGAGCTCTCCTTGATCTGAGGACAGTCTACATTTTCAGCCTTGGATTATTTATTCCTTTTCTAGGTTCCAGTGAAACTACTATCTACTACAACAAGCAACATTCCCAGGGCTGCATTATGACTTTCTTGTCCCCTGGACACTTTTATCTTTGTGGGCTCCAAAAAGCAATGCTATACTTTACATTTTAAGCCTAAATTGGCATGTGTTGAATTCATATTATTATATATTCATATAATTATATTCATTTTTTATATTAATTAAGAAATTACCATTTAGAGCATTTTGTGCTCCCTCTAACAGTGTCATGGATTCCAGGCACTATGTCTGCTGTGTCTAATGGATATGTTGACCCTGATCATTCTGGCTTCTACCAGGCTATCCTGTCAATATCACCACTCTACTCATGCTTATGAAGCTCTACATTCATACACATCCTTTAAGATCCACTTCAAATTTTAAAGTCTTTTTAAAATGTGTTTCCACTTCTATTACATTTCGATCACACTTTGTTTTTCTCTTTCTTTTTCCCTGCCATAGTCTTTCACATAATTATGTCTTGAGCTCATACCCTGCCACAGACACTTAGCTAGTGGTACTGGACCTTTCTTAAGCTTACTCTCCAGTGAAGAGACATACTAAACATAGTCAAGTATCCCATAACAATGGTTTGGTCAAGAATGGATCATTTATTCGAAGGTGGTCCCCTAAGAGTAAAATGGAACTGAAATATTCCTATAACCTAGTGATGTAGCAGCCATTGTAATATGACAGCACTATGACTTTATTTTTTAAATAAATTGAGTTTTGTCTAAGTGTACAGTGTTTATGAAATCTGCAGTAGTGTAGGGTAATGTTTTAGGGCTTTACATTTACTCATTATTCACTGATTCACCCAGAGAAACTCCTAGTCCTGCAAATTCCATTTGTGGTAAATGTCCCGTACAATTATACCACATATTTGTCTTTATATCATTTTTTAAATTGTAAAGATGTTCAGATATGTTTAAATACACAAATACTTGTCTTTGTATTATAATCACCTACAGTATTCAGTATGGTGACCTGTTATACAGGGCAGTAGCCCAGGAGCAATAGGTCAGACCATATAGTCCAGGTGTGTAGTAAGCTGTGCCACAGAGGTCTGTGTAAATACACCAAAGACATTTCTCAGAACTTTCTCTGTTTTTAAGTGACATATGACTATGTTTAAAAGTGTAATATAATTATAAATATAATGAGTGCTCTATAGAAAAATTCAGGGTATGATGAAAAACTGTTTTAAAAAAAGAAATTTATCAAAAGGTTCTAGAAACTTGCATCTAAGAAAGTGATATTTAATTTGAAATATAAAAGACAAATTGGAATTTATCAAGTGAAGGATTGGGGGGGATGCTCTATATATATTTTGCATGTGTTCACATGCATTGGGTATGTGTAGAAGGATCTTTCCTTGTGTAATATTGAAAGCTTTTTGAACCAAAACCTAGGTATAACTCATCTGCTAACTTATTTTCTGCTGAGTTTTATGTCTTTTTCTTATGCTTTCTAAAAGCTAAGTATTTCTGTGCATTAAGAATATGCAATAGATATTTGGTGGTAAAGGGGCATTTTTAAATCAATAACACAACCATGTTTTAAATGACTGATGTTACTAAATGTTTTCTCTCTTTGTTAAATAGTGCATATTTTTGAGCTTGACCCTGTAAGATAATGGAATAACAGTCTGCTAACTCACAAACATGATGTAAAGGTTACATCTTAATACAAAACTTCACAGTCTAGCAAGCAACATTCTACCTATCCAGTATCTACCAGCAGGAATATAGGTAAGAGACAAGTTATTACTTTTTTCAATAGTAGTAGAATTTATTACATGTAAGAGTTCAGTCAGTACTGAGTAGGCAAAAGGCCACAGACCCTGTGCTGGGTTGTATAGACAGCAAAGTTAATTAAGTATGGTTCCTGATCTTGTGGGTTGACACCTAAAATTTTTTCACCTGCACCTTAACCCTAGTTAGTAAATTCTGTGAAGATATAAACTTTGCTTGTTACAGATTTCCATGCATATATTTCTCATGAAGTTTTTCACTATAATCAGTGTTGTTAAATACATGTTTTTCAAGTAAAAATAAATGAATAAAAAGGAGTTGCATAATCACCCTTAAGATCTCACTATAACAATAAGATAAAACAAGAAAGATTATTGGAAGCAATCACAGCATAACAAAATCAAGAAATGGCTGAGAAAAAAGTATGAGAAATAGAGTCCAGATAAAACAATTACTAAAGGACAATATCCTGAAATTAGTTAATTTTGGAGCCAAAAGATAATGTGGGGAAAGTTCCAGTGATTTGAGGATTGTTTTTCCTTTGTACTTTTATGTGGTTTCTAAGCTTTCTGCATATCCACTATATTAAAACTTTAATTAAGAAAAATGGTAAATGTTATTTAAATGAAAGAGTGGAATCTTTCAAACACCTCATTAGGACAGATTCGGTACTATTGGACCTAAGAGCAAACATGGGTAAAATATTTTTGAACCTTCTTTCAAAATAGTACTATTGAAGAAAGAAAAGTTTGTTCACTTTCAAAAAGAATCTACTGCACTGATGCAGTTTTACAAGTGAAGTAAGGCTTTGAGTGAGTATATGGGAAGAATTGTGACAATCTACTAAGCCACACATTTTTGTTGTGCACATTAGTCACCAAGTTATCTGAAATGCCAGACCCCTTGGATTTCAGATAGGTATCCCTCCTCATCAATAAAATATATCCTTTTTGAGGTTGAAAACTGAGATTACATGTCTCCGTTGTAGCTGGGATTGATTGAAGTATTTCACTAAACCTTTTTTTTCCTATTACCAATTTTAATGAGAGAGATTTTATCCATGACCACTTTTTGTACTTATAAGTACGAAAGTGTGTTTCTTGCTTGCATTGCCAGAAAATTAAGATGTCAAACAGTATAGAGCTTATTGTCATTAAAAATTAGATAAACACTCAAATTTGCATTTCATTTATTGAGCACTGTTAGAAAACGTGTCCTGTCCCCTTAAGTAAATAATTAACATGCTCCCCTCCAGAAAACATTTTAATTGAAATACCTTTTAAATATACTATATTGAGCTTATCTCTTATGCAGTACATACATTAGTCTTTCTTTGTTCAGGTGATTTAATTGGGTACTTTGTTTTGATTGGTTATTTTTTCAGACTGTCATTCAGGGAAATACTCTCAGGCAACTTTTCCTTATATGGAGTGGTCTAAGGCCACTGAGTCTAAACATCTGTCTACCCCCACTGATAAAAGCTGCCAAATTACTTTCACAGAAGAGTCATTATGTACCTACTTTGTCAATTTCTCAATATTGCTTAATAAGACATCAATGCCTTTGTGGCCACAGTGTTTCTGAATACCAGGGCAGGGGCACTGCCATCAATTTGAGAGTGAATATAGATAGTTATGGAAGCTGTTTGTATGCCAAGCACAAAGTTGTCACTTAGAATGCAATATTTATTTGTGGGTGACTTGCTAATGGAGATTATGAGGTGGTAAAACCCCTGGGTTAAGGACATTTTGCAGTTTTTTCATTTTTTGTAATAACAGTGATTTTTGTTTCTGTTTGTTTTTGTTTTCTTGTAGCTATTGCTCAGGGACATAATTTACGGCTTCTGGATTTTTACTTTGTTCTGGAAGATTACATTTGCTTCTAGGTTATTCATGAGCTATAATTAAAATCATCATGTATCTTTAGCAAGAACAAATAACAGAAATCCTAATGCTTAGTCTTTTAAATAATCAGAATTATTAAAACAGTTTAATAAAAGATAAAACCTCAAAGTAAAAGAAGAAAAGATCATGGGAAAAATAATTAGAAAAAAAAAACTAGATTACCATTTAAAATTCTGTGTCTAAAGCCACTTCTTTAAAGAACATGTCCCTCCTTGTTTTGGATTATTAGTAAATTAAATTTTCTTTTTGGTTCATAATGTTTTGAATTTCAGAAGTCTTGCTTTTACAAAAAAAATTAGAATTGTGGATATCCCTAGAGATTATCTTGTAAGATGCTAGGGACTGGTGGCAATTTACATATTTAAAGTCTTTGTATTATTCAGGATGGGTGTAGGCACATTGGTTAATTTTAGACTTTGTGAAGTTAAACACGCATGTTAATAATTTAAGAGTAGCTATTAAAGAAAGAGAAATATTGTGCATAACAGTAGATGGAAAAAAAGTTTTAAAAGCAAAACTAAGAAACAATCAATCTAAAAATAAATGGAAGAAAAATATAAATCACAAATAAGATACTAGAAACAAATCACCACTAAGCACAGGTGATATGGACATACTCAATTTAGCAGCTCAGAGAGGAGGCAAACTGAATCTAAATTTTTAAAGATTATATTCTATGGCAGAGCAAGATTAAATTTAAAAGTTCTATGAAGAAATATAAGGAAAATACTAACACAATAAAAGAAAAAATCTTTGTCAGACATATAAAAAGCAGACAAAATAGACTTTAGGAGAACAAATATTATGGGCCATAGAAGGGTACCAATAAAATAATACAATGTTCAACTAACACATAAAATTCTAAGCTTATAGATACCTAATTACGATTAAACAACATATTAAAAACATAAATTGGCAGAACTATAAGGATAAACTAAAAAATTCACAACACAGAAGGGTTTATAACAAAAATGATTGAGGTTATAAAAGATTTAAATAATACAGTTCACTAGTTTGAAGACATACTGAATTTTGCAGTCAGTAAATATATTCTTTCAAGCACACATAAATAATTAGAAAATTGACAGTTACAATAAAGCAACTGACAACAAACTTTAAATAATTAATATCTACAATGGATTATTATTCAGATTTACAAAGAAAGAAAGTTCTGACACATGCTACAACATGGATGGACCTTGAACACATTATGGTAAGTGAAATAAACCAGTCACTAAAAAAACAAATACTGTATGATTCTGCTTATATGAGTTACCTAGAGTTGTGAAATTCATAGAATGGAGGTTGTCAGGGGTCTGGGAGGAGGAGAGAAAGGGGAGAAAATATTTAGTAGGTTCAGAGTTTCAGTTAGGGAAGATTTTAATTGTCCCAGAGATGGATGATGATGATGACTGCACAAAAATGCAAATATACTTAAAATCATTGAATGTGTGCTTAAAAGTGGTTAAAATAGTATAGTTTATAGTATGTATATTTTACCAAAAAAAAATCATACAAACCATATACAATGAGCACATCATAGTCAGATAAATCTAATATAAAAAACAGACACACGTTTGATAATTTTAGAACACACATCTAAAGAACTCAAATACCAAAACATTATAATATAAATAATTAAAATCAAACAATGACAAAAAGTAATGTATATTAAAACTTGAAAGATTCACTGTAATTTTAGGCTATGTATATAATCTTAAATACATCATTGGAAATGAGAAAGACCATATATTGATAAACCATGCAGAAACTCATAAATTATAATGTTATATATATCTTCACAGAAATGTTCAAATTAGTAAGGAGATCAAAATACTATTAAAAAGGTATGGGTAAAATTTTAAAACAGTTTATTAAGATTCATTAAAGTAAATCTAAGTAGATGAGAACATATATTGTATTCTGCGATAGAAAAATTCAGTATTGAAAAGATACCAGCTCTCTCCAAAGTAATCTATAATTTCTGGAATCTTTCAGCTTATTCTAAATTTTGTAAAAGAGAGCAGAGGCAGAGAATAGCCAAGATAATTTTGAAAATAAAAAACAATTTAGGGAGACAGAACCAACCAGATACTACTAAAAACTAATTATTTAAGGCAATGAAGTATTAACATGATAATAGATTAACGGAATAGAATAGAATAGAGAGACCAAAAGTTGAGAGCCCAAAAGTTGACCCATGTATCCATGAAAACTAGATATGTAACAGAGATGATCTATAGACTAGCAGGCAAACAAAGAATGTCAAAAAATGGGACAACTGTTTGTCCATAGGAGAAAAATGAATTTGGATCCCCAACTGAATTGGAAATGGTTAAACGTAAAATGCATGATTTTTTAAAGTTAGGAAAAATATGGAGTTTATTATTGTAAGCTTGGGAAAGGAAGGGAATTTAAATACTTTATCAAAAACCAGAAAACTACAAGCCAGAGACTGGGAGTAAACACTTGGAAAACATAACATAAAGCAATGTTTAATGTCAATTATATATATATAGATATATATATAATTACTAAAAATAATAAAAAATGAAAAAATATTATGAATAAGAATTACTCAGATAATGAAGTATTTCAATAAGCCAAAAATATATGAATAGAAATAACCTCAATGATAATCAGGAAAATGAAAATGAAAATTATCATGAACGAACATCCCACGGCCATTGCCTTGCTTAAGCTTTGGTCCCCTCCCCTACCTTGGGGAGGTGCACCTCCTCTCTCTAAATAAACTATATTTTCCAATGTAAAAAAAGCAAACAGACAAGCAAAAAACTATTTTGAGATACAATTTTATACCCATCACATTGATCAGAAATTGAAAAATTTGACAGCATCAAGCATTAATGAAAATATAAAGCAAGAAAAACTCATAAACTGCTTGAAAGAGAGTTAATTGTCTTAATCACTTTAAAGCACAATTCATTAAACATGGTGAATGAAGAAAAGAATACATATAAAACTATCTTTGTTTTAAAAATTTGCAAATTGATATCACATGTTACTTAACTTTAAGTGAATGTAATAAAACCAAATAAATATATGGCAAAAGAAGCAGCAAATTCAGAAGAGAAGAAATGGGAGAAACATGTAATAGGAAAGAGATATACAGGAAACTTCATTGTATCTGCAATAGTTTATTTCTTAAGCTGGATGTTATGAGTGTTCATTGCTGTAATCTTTATCAATTTTTCTGTATATGAATACATTCTAAATAAAATTTGTTGAATAAACTTCTAAAAATAAAATTAATACTTATAGTAGGTTTGTTATATGCAAAAAATTATTATGATAATCAACATTCTGTAAACAACTAGTTTTATTGAAAAGAGTACATTTTTGCAGAAGGAAACTTCTTTGTATTTCAGAAAATACAAAAAGAAAAAATGAGTAAAAAAAGAAAAAAAAGGTAAACATGAATGAGAAAAAAATAAAAACAAGTAGAAAATATGTTTTCCTACAAAGTTAAAGTATGTTAATTTACTTTTAGGGCATAGATTCATACAATATTCATTAATTTGTACCTACCATGTAATAATTTTACTAGTAAATGAACACAGTGCCATGTACAATTTAGTAAATTTTGTCTTTAGAATTTCAACATATTATCATTAAATTCATCTCAGTGAGTAAACTATTACTTTCCTAAAGTTACTGAGAAATTAATGTAGAAGATTATAAATTGGAAACTTAAAATTAGAATTTGGAACAGAAGAATAAAACAAATTAAAAGGTGAAAACTCTAAGAAAATAGCTCTACCAAATAGATACAAACCAATCTGCTGGGGTGCAGAAAAAAATAGCAGAGCTTCTTATAATTAATTTTTAAATACAAACACAAAAAAGCAAAAAAAAATGACAATATTTATATCTGATATATAGAGAGATTCTAGCGTTTATTATACCCAGATCCTGCATCAAGTGTCACATGCACAAACTCTGTGGACATATCCATAAGAGGAGAGGAGTCCAATGTCAAAACTTACTACAGGGCACAGTAATTAAAACAGTGTAGTTCTTGCATAAGGATACAAATGTAAGTCAATGGAATTGAATTGAGATTCCAGAAATAAACCCTTATTTATTATGATCAATTGAATTTCAACAAATGCAATGGCAATTCAATGGGGCAAATATTTTAAAAAATTCTTTCTAAATCTTCTTGCACATAAGACAAAAAGCAAAAGTGACAAAAAGTAGATAAATTAGACTTCATCTAATTGTGCTTTAAAGGACACCATCAAGTAAGTGAAAAGATAATCTATAAGTTAGAGAAAATATTTGCAAATAACATATCTGATAAGAGATTTGTATCCAGAATATAGAAAGAATTCTTACAACTGAATAATCAATAATAAAAAGGAAAACTCAATTTAAAACTGGGCAACGTTTCTGCATAGACATTTTTCTACAAAATATAAGTACCTGAAAGGATTCTCAACTTCATTAACTATCAGGGATCTGTAATTCCAAACTACAGAGAGGTACGTTTTCACACCAACAGAAATTGTATATTATAAAAAAGACAGATAAAAAGTGAGAGTTAGGGAGGCTGTGGAGAAATTGGAACTTTCATACATTGCTGGTGAGAATGTAAAATACCATAGCCACTTTGGCAAACTTTTCGTGGTTCCTCAAAAAATTAAACATAAAGTGAATCTATGACCCAGAAAGTTCAGTAATATGTGCAAACTTTAGAAAAATGAAAATATATTTCCATGCAAAAACTTGTGCGTGTATGTTCATAGCAGCCTTATTCATGATAGCTCAAAGTACAAACCACTCAAATATCTATCAATTGATAAATGGAAAAACAAAATATGGTATATTCACAAAATGGAATATGATCTCGCCATAGAAAAAGAATGAAGCACAGATACATACTACAACATGGATAAACCTTGAAAACATGCTAAATAAATAACAGTCATGACAGACCACATATCATACAATTCCACTTACATAAAATGTGCATAATAAATACATTTATAGAGACAAAAAGTAGATCAGTTGTTGACTGGGTTGTGAGAGATTAAAATTACTGCTGATTGGTACAGAGTTTCTTCTAGGGGAGATGAAAATGTTTTAAATACACTGTGGTGATAATTGCACAATTCTGTGACTATATTCAACCTCATTAAATTGTACACAGAAAGGAGTGAACTATACGATGTATGCGAATTATATCTTAATACATTTGTTTAAAAATAACATTATTCATTGTAGTACAAAAAATTTCTATCCCACTAACTTAAAGTAAAACCAATTGTAAAATAACGTTTATTTCATTTTTTTCTTAACTTAAATTCTATTTTTGTGCATGTTTTGCAACATATAACATACATTGATGTAGTGTACATGTGTACCTATAATTTGTAAATTTACACTTTTATTTGTTTGTATAATTATACAATTATATATGGATATGTGAAAATACCGTTATTGCTTTTGATTAAAAAATTATAAACCAATGCATAAGAATTGGAAGGTGAAGTGATCCTTTTGCTTTAAGCAAAAATTTGACAAGCTAGAGGGTGTCTTTAACAAACATGTAACCTGTTTATTATTCTTCCTCTCCCCAGCAGAGGACAGCATTTCTGAATTCTAATATGCAAGGGAAAGATGCATTAGCAGGTTTGTGCTCACTAGCAACAGAATGTGCTCACTGTTTTTCCACCAACCTCACTTCCCGTGCCAACTAGTGGTCCCTGGTAACAGAGATGAGACTCACAGTAGATGAAGTACCACCCCCAAGTAGTCATTGGTTGTTTCCTGTGAGGGAAAGTCACTTCCTTCTTCTCAGGGTCTTCTCATTCCAAACACGAGTCTTTGGCGAATTTTTCATGCCAGCAAACAAAATAACTTTAAAAACACCAAGGAAAAGTACAACTGTGCATATCGAATATTATTGTTTTCAAAACATGAAGAATTCGTAAACAACAATATGACTCAGAAGGCAAGGTTTTGGGTAGTTGAATACTACAAAGATTTTGGCTAAAGTACCACTAGCAGAAGCAGAGGGAATTGGATTCAAGAGTAACCAGTGTTTATATGCTGCACAGTGGGAGAGTGTATGTGTTTAGATAACCTATGTTTCTGAATGGAGGTTTAGGGGTTTGTTGCAGTGGTGCCACTGACCTATGTGAAATTCCATCTATTTAATGACACTGTTTCTCAATTGGGTAGAATTTTGGTAAAAGTGACAACCTCTACACAGAGTATTCAAACACCTTTCGGCACATCTGTAAATATTCTCCATTATTTGAGAAAATTTATTACTAATTTGGGGGAAAATAAATTACTAATTTGATGGCGCTATGCACTGATATCTGTGACAAGCTGGTTGCTTTAGAAATGTATAAGAGTCAGCCACTTCTGAGCAATCTTGGAAAATAACCACTTTAAACCAATGGGAATTTCCCTGCACTGTAGAGTACAAAAGAAACCACATTCAAAAAAACAAAGAAACAGAAAAAGAAACCACACTGAAGTTTTGAAATAAATAACTAGTACATAATTAGTAACTTCTTTCACAATAGAAAAGTAAAGAAAACTAGTTATATTTTTGTTCCTTCATTTGCTTTTCAGCTTCTGCATTTTAAAAATTGCCTGTAGAAAAAAATGTTCAAGAGAGCAGATTGAAATTATTTTAATAACAGGACAGCCCAGAGAAAGATGAAATTGTACAATGGCCTAGATTAGCATCCTCTGCTTGGTTGGCAGCCAATGGACAGTCCAGGATGAACAATAGCGTCTGGTCTAGAAATAATAGCCTAAAGATAAAGGAGGAAAAAAAGAAGTTTTGTTTGAATATGATGAATCTCCTGAGCATTTCCTTTATTCCTTCCCTTTGATAAAACAAATCATAAAAAAAGATATGGCAAGTAATATAAATCATTGCTATTTAAGACACATAAATTGGATGGATTTTTCTTGAATAGATGTTCTCAGTCTAGGATCCATAAAATAATTCTAGTGAATGTAAACTCCTGAAATTTTGTACAAAATTGTATGAGAATGTGCATCTGTGAATTTTTCCAAAGATACAGTCTATAACTTTCATCACAGGGGTCATTAATTAAAAAATAAAAATATAAAGCACAACTCTAAGCGAACATGAAGTGACCACAATATAATTCAACTAATTACAACTTTTAAGTTTCTCTTTTGATATACTAATTTTAGCACTGATAGTATGCCATGAATAGATTTTTTTAGGCTATGGACTTAGATACATCACAAGTTGGGTTAAGTAAGTAGGGCCTTAATTCTTTATACCCTTTCAGCCCAAGAAAACATCTTACTAAACTTAATTTCAAGAGAATCACCTATATTTCATCAATGGTGTCTAGATCCAATTGCCTGTGGCCAAATCACTAAATATATCAAAACCAAAAAAATGTTTGACATGGTCTCTATGTTACAAAGTTACACTTTCTCCCATAGCATGCATGTGGCATGGGTCAAAATCAAGATCTTCCAAATTTCTTATGGCTAACAGAGAGAGAAAGAGAGATAAAGGATATGAATAGACACTTCTCAAACGAAGACATACAAGCAGCCAACAGATACAGGAAAAAATGCTCAGCCTCACTAGTCATCAAAGAAATGCAAATTAAAACCACACTGAGATACCACCTAACTCCAGTCAGGATGGCCATCATCAATAACTCAAAAAACAACAGATGCTGGAGAGGATGCCACAAAAAGGGAACACATCTACACTGTTGGTGGGAATGTAA